>JALPQD010000058.1:6804028-6981528 GCA_023101885.1 Typhlomys cinereus
AGAATTGCACTTAGTGATAAATTAGATTATTTTTACAATTTTAATGATTTTTAATCTTTTATACATGGCTCTTATCTCCTGAAAATTTAAGATGTTCTATCTCTATATTTCAACGAGCAACAACAAAAAAAGTAATATGTTAGATCTAATCATCTTAACAGATGAAACCTCTTGCTTCCTTAGTACAGGATCACAGATTCCTTAAACTAATTCACTGCTACCATAAGTTGCATGGCACATTAATGTTTTCGGTTTACCACATGCCAGTTTACACCCTCCACACAGTTCATAAGCAGAAGCTTTGCAGTAAGCACCATTTATTAATTTTACTCTCATTTAATGAGCACATAATCATTACAAAAGTAACAAATCATGTACACAGATAGCTATATCACAATGCTTTCTGCGCTTTCTGGAAATGCATATGGAACTGATTTCATAGGATTCTTATAGATCTAATCAGAAAAAGTCTTACGAAATGTCCAATGCTATACTCAGATCATTTGAATGAAAGGAGGAATTTATTCAGGAAGCAGAAGTAGATGACAATTGTTTTGTTAAATATTTTATGGTGATCCTGTAATAAGCTAGTATCTCTGAAGTTTATCTGTACACATGAGAACTATGGAAGATGTCAGCATGAGAAAGAGGAACAGGAAATCTATGTTGTAAAATAATAACTGGCAGCAGTATGGCAAGATATATGGTCAATTTTCTGGTAAGATATGCTTTTAGATTATGAGTTACAGTGGAAAAATGATTATTCAAGTTGGGTCTACAGAGATTTGAAAGATTCTGCATAGAACGTTGAGTGGGAAGCTTGAAAATTATTGAAATAATTTCAGTAGACTACAGGAAGAGAACAGAAGCCAAATAACATATCTATCACCATTAACTATAAGATAAACAACAAAAAATTACAGTACAATATTGGCCTAGGAAATACCTGGACGCTTATGATTGAGGAAAACATACACTTCGAACCTTAAGATATTCTACCATAAGGGAATGACTGGTAAGTCATTTTGGCAGTAGAGGATGGACGATAGCAACATAACCCTAAGGTACCTGTAGAGCAGTCAGATCCTGTCCACTTGGGATCACAGCTGCAAACTCCAGTGTCCAGAAGAAAGGTGCCATGTCCTGAGCATTGCTCTTGACATATAGGAAGTGGGGTTTCACAGTTGACTCCTCCCCAGCCAGTAGAGCAGTGACATTCTCCTTTGACACAGATGCCATGACTAGAACACACTGGATCTAAACAGTCCTCTGGAGGGCCAAGAAAACGAAGAAGAGGGAGGAGGAGGTTAATATAGAACAGGTGTGGGATAATGGAACTAAAAGGCTCATATTGATTTCCTAGTATTATTGTCATTAATGTTGCTTTAATTAGGCAATAAAATGACTCATGCAAACACTGTGTTCAAAGTAGATTACTAACAAAAATATGGTAAGATAGTTAAAAATTGCAGTCTAAATTTGGAAGAAGAAAATAATACTATATATACTATCTGCAACTGTGAACCATGTGTAGTGTCCCCATACAAATGTGTGGGTTAGACAGACCTATGCGAACCCTGAGTAGTAATTTTTCTGTTCTGTAAAAAATCCCCAGGAATTGTTGATAAGCCATTATTTATCTTTTCAGAAATTAGAGTCAGTGTTTTTAGTTGATTTATCTGGGAGTTTTCTGCAATTTTTAATTTGAATTTTTAAATTTATTTGGTGAGTTGAGTGTTATTGCATGAAACAATGCAATTTATATCAATATATTATAATCTCTCATTCATTCCTTAGGAAACGACAATGAAACAATGTAAAACTAATTTAAAAATTCCTATTCTATGGCTTCTTACTCTGCAAGGACACTGTGACATTATTTCAATTCTTACAATATCACAGATAAGAATTATTCTTAAAATATTTATATAGGAATGGAAACACATTGGCACAACCTACCTGCATTTATAAGTCTCAATTAGTTTTAGAGTGTTATATATTACTATGAAAAGGCCTAAGTCTAACTTAATAATATGATTAGTATTATTGCCATTATAATTTTTCTAAGATCTCATGGTCATTGGAACTTTGAACTTTGAAACTTTAAGACTTGAGCTAATCATTAAATAAATAACCAAAGGTATATCTAATTTGATGAATTATGTGGAGTGATAAATAAAGTCCAGATAAAGCTCAAGATATGGAATTTTTTAAATGGGATTTTTTAAGCTACACTAAAGTATAAAAATAAACAAATTACAAGTAACTGGCTTTGTTATTTCTTATATTCTTATTTAAGAGACCCACTTCATTTTTGCTAATGCAAATGTTTACATCAGATTTGTTTTTCTTAAATTACAGTTCCAAAATCATAGAGTTAAAGAAGGCAAAGACTCCTTTAAGTATTTTTTGTAAGAAAATAGTGCACATTTGGAGCACACTAAAATCACCTTGGATCCAGCTAATGTGGACTCAGGATTACTAGACTTTCTAGTATTATTGAGAGGCTAGGTTTTTTTTTTAATATGCCACTTCCATATTATGAAATTTTTGGCAACTGCATCAAAATGAATAATGAAAATAACATCATGTATGTAAGCTACACACAGTCCATCCATAGGCATGATTCAGCCTGTGAGTTCGTTCCTTATATCTGACATCAGGTTTCATTTTTTTACTGTATTACAAAGCTTATATCATTAAATATGTTAAGTGTTCTTCCTTGCATTTTTACTACTATTTATTTTCTTAGTGACCATGGTAAAGGCTAATTTAAGCTAAATCCTTTTGTCAACTGCCTGTAACATTTAACAACAAGAGCCTAAATCAATTGGGCTCTAGAACTTTGAAGGCACATTGCAGATGCTGTGACAGACATCATCTTTTGTTAACTGTACATGTGTCCATATAGCTTCTGTGTCTGTCATTAAATAGGATGATAGCATTTTGATCTTCACAAAAAGCATTTCCTAAGTATCATAGGAACTGCAGTCCGTCATTCAGGCCCTGTGGCATTTATTAGAACAGATAGAATCTTCACACCAAAATTCTGTTGCTGCTAATGGGAGGTGGAAAGCTAAAGTCTTATTTGTTCATGGAATAAAATGAGATTAAATCCTTTAGAATGCTGTGTAATAGTTTTAATGAGCCATCTTTAAAAAGCAATTATAGTGCATTTGCAGCCGCCTCTTTCCTGAACAACATTTGTGATGAGACCATCTCCCATGGTAATGGTTTAATATTATTTCTGAAATCAGTCTTATTTGAGGAATGTGGCATGAAAATGGTCTGATTACCAGTAAACTTATTTTCCAATATGTTTGTTTAAGTGATAAAAACTATTACCATTTCAATTTTTTTTGTAAAGACTCCTTTGGGGTGAATTTAATATAAGGCGCTGCTTTGAAACTCATTAGTGGTAAGCCTACTTTCTTCAGCATGGAGGTCAAGTTTCAGCATGAGGTATGTAAAAATAAAAAATAAAAAAGCAATAATAATAGTGGTAATTACAAGCCACTCCCAAGAAAACATTTGCAAAATGGCCCCAAATATGCATATAGCATTATTTTTATTGCATTTTAAAAATGCAATTCTATATTATGTGGCATAACACATTCTGTGATAATGAAAGCATATAAACTAATAGTTAAAATCATCAATATGAAAATTCTCACATTATAAAGCAGTTTTAGAAATGAGGTGGGAAATACTAGTTTTTCAATACTATTTTGTAGGTGTCATGCATTCTAGTAGATATCAGTGTCAGATAAGACATGAGCTTCTCTGATTTCAAACCTCTGATCCATATACCAAGGGAAAGGTGAAACATTTCTTGTTTGCAAGACTAGTATCTCTAGTAGTATCACTGAATGACTTCTTGGTCAATTTAGTGAGAGAAAAGCCTGAAACACTGTATTAAAATGAGGCTCTGACCTTCCTCACATATTTCTCCTTTGTATCCTGGGACACAGATGCAAACTCCCATGATGCAGGTGCCATGACCAAAGCAAGTTGGATCAATGCATTGTTCTTCTGGAACATCACACTCTGGCCCCTTCCAGCCATTCCGGCAGACACAGTGGCCTTTCTCATATTCTCCATTCCCACCACAGAGCACAGGGCACGAATCTGAAAGTTGGCAAAGGAATGTGTAATGTTCTCATAATTCTTTCAAAATGTCCAATGAATATTGATATTGATTCTTGTGTATTATGTCAGGCAAGAAATTGAAATATTTCTGTTTTATCCTTTATTAAATAGGTCCATGCTTATGATTACAAACAGAATTTCGTCTTACAGAAGTGGAGGAGAAACAAATGATAGACATATCCTAAGTGTAGGTTAAGTATTTGCACCTTACCCTATCATATTCTATCATTACTGGTAGTACTTTAGGAAAATAATTTTCATTTTTAGAGGAATTTTTCTCTTTAAGAGATGTTCTTCAAGTAGATATACATTATTTTTAGGAAGCAAAGCTTAAATTTTAAATTTTCTTTAAAAACTTATATGGTGTTATACTAATGATGAAATGTCAGCTTTTAAAGATTGTACTATTAGATTTATATAGGACAGATGCCCATTTTCATTACACATTGTAGAGACCTTTATTAAATGAACACTTATTCTGTTTTGTCACTTTGTGTCTCCATTACTAAAATTTTGGTATTTTGGGGGATAGAGGCAGTGTCTTCTATCTTGCTCACTATTAAAATACCAAATTGTCTCCTTCATACCTTGAGATTTGTTATAGTGCTAGGAATCTAGCAAGTGCTTTAGAATTCTCTGTGTGGAATTAGTATGAATGAACAGATCTTCTAAGAAACCTTAGATTAACCTATCAGACCATAAACTTTAAGATGACACGGAAAACAAAAACAAAGTAATAACTCTACTATTACTCAAAGTAGCAATAACCACAAGTCTAGGGGAAGGTATGGTCTAATTTTTCTAAAGCTTTCTGGGGATTAATCAAACTGCACAAGTACATGAAACAACTCTTGAATTTGCATTCCTTACTTTCTAGACAACATATTTCAGTGTTGATCCACTTTCAAGTATAAACACCAGGTTTGACCTTTTATAAAGGTCATTATTAATTAATTTGCAAAAAGTAAACATTATGTGGTACTTGGGTCAGCTAATCAGGGTTCAAATCTCAACTGCTAGGTAATCTTGATTAGGCTACTTGTCCCTTTGAGAATTTTGCCTATGTTCATAAACTGGAATATTAGTAAGCCTCCTTCAAGTACTATTCTAGGAGGGAGGAAGTAAATATGGACATGCAAAATGTTTAGAATGTTGACATTGCTGGTATATCTGCTGGAAACTACTATTGTTACTATCACAGCGATTATTACTAATTACGAGTTCTTTAATGACTTATGTTTACCTAAGCCAATCAGAATCACAGAGCAACATTACCTCTTGCACAGTCAGGTCCAAGGAATCCTGGGAAACAATGACAATGACCAGAGATGCATTCTCCATTTCCATTGCAATTGGTTGAACAGTCATCCATTATTTCTAGTAACACAAAGGCAAAGGAATAAAAAATGAACATATATCCAGACTAGAAATAACATTTTAAAAAATTGCAAGAGTTTTTGTGACTGTAGCAACCTTACTGTCTGCTGTGTACAATTTATTGCTTAAAATCAGATGTCAAAGTCCTTTGCTTGACGTCATATACATTAGATTGCTAATAGTCTATTGGAGAAGAATGAAAATTGATTCACATCTAAACTGCATTAAGGATGTAGATTAATTGTATTCTTAAGTGACATTCATGATAAAGGGAAAATATGTGAGAATTATAAGACAGTTTTTAAAATAAAAACAGGCTCAAAATGCAACCCAGAAGCAAAAGACCATTGTTTATTTTTCAAAACCTTGGTTGTAGCATAGTTCTCCCCCTCTGCTATGGCAACCCAGAATATTTAATGTTTTGTCTTGACAGGTTAAATATGATAATCATCATTTTGTTTTCATTAATAAAGTGATAATGGTAGGCTTTTAAAGTAAGAGTTCATATTAAATTCACTGCCACTAAAAGCATTAGAACCTAAGTATTTATTTTTTGAGAAATGCCTTCTTGACTGTAAATGCTTATAAGTTCTCTGCCACTATTTTCCTTTCAATCCATTCTTAGACCACAGTTTTCAAGGGAATTGAGAAGACTTTGAAGGTGTGTATAGTTAATTCTGTGACATAAAGATGTGCAGTAAGAAGAATTGCTATAAATGTTATAGCAATTTCAATGAAAATACACCCTGATTTTACAAATGTTAGTTTGTGAAAATGACTTTAATTCCTTGTAGTTTACAATAGCATTTGAGTATATTAATGATCAAACTATAGGTGTATAAACTACCATGTTCCCTATACTTCATTCTTTCACGTGTGTGTTTGAGTATGTGTATGTGTGTGTGTGTTCTTCTTTGATTACTATTTCCTATAAATTTTTATTCTCAGCAATATAGTAATCTTGGACTCAAGTGATTTTAAATTCTTCTCTATTAAACTTATATATTTTTATATGCCAAATTTTTCTTTCCAATAAATAATATATTCACTATTTTTTATGTGGAAAAGTGTATAAAAAAGAAGAAGAAATTCCAAAAGGTGGTCCTGGTATCTTCCTTTGACTACTGAGAATGAGTAACAATAACAGCTTTTGAGAAATAGCATTTCCACATTTGTGGTCTATGAGCTATTTGCATCCATGGGGCAATCATGGAACTGTATAGTACTGAAGCCCAGGTTTTAACTCTGAATATATCAAATTTGTCTCTAAGAGAGGATGTAACCTATCAATCTACAATGCAACACTCTAAATGAATTTGTAACTATGCAGAACATTAAAGCATAGAGATCAAATGATTTAGCCAGTATATTCCATAATTAGACAGCTTTTGATTTATACATTGTAGCTCTGTCATGGGCAGAATGAAGGAAGAGAAAAAAAATGGTACTGGGTCATTTTGGGGCGATTCTTAGAAAGTTGAGAGTGGATTTAATGACTGTACAATTGTCCTGTTGTCACTCAGAGGAGATTCTGCTCACCACAAAGTGAACACACTGGATTGCTTTGTTGTCTGACCCCTGTGCTAGGAATCTGTATGTGATGAACAAGTGACAATAGTAATTTGCCACAATGCAATATTCAGGAAAATAAAGCAGTCCTTGTTTTCTCATTAAGATACTAGATATCTCTAGAAAATCATTATATAACAAGTAGTTAGGAAAAGGTATAAAGAGTTTTTAATTCAAAAATAAAACTATATTTTTCTATATATCTACATATTTTTTGCCAAGCTTTAATGACAAGTCTTAATCTCCATTCGGATTCTTTCAGCTCTGGAGACTAATAGGAAGCCATGAAGAAAGCCTTCAAAAGTAAATATAACTGATTTAATTTCACATCAGATTCCATTGAGAATTTTATAGACTAAATCTTGTGGGAATTTTGAAAAAATGCATGATTAATAAATGTAAGTATTAAAATATATTAAAATAAATGAAATAACTCTGCCTTGTGCAGAGCTTATTTAAGGACTACCTCCGGGCCCCCAGTGCTACAAAATAGAGTTTAAATCTATTTATGCAAATAGAAACAAAAGCAATAACAAAAGCCATCATCAACAAAATAAAGTGATTGTATTTCTGTTGACCTGTAGTAAGCTTTGTATTGTTTCTTTCAACCCTTATTTTAGAATCATTTCACAGATATTCATTTCTTGAGGGTTAGGATTAATTTTTAAGTTACACATTTAAAATTCTATTCATATGGTAGAGTAGAAAGTCCTTTAGTATTCATGTCTGCACTGATAATAGGGTTTGCTTCTGGCAGTTTCTCTTATGGGAAAAACTAAATATAATAAATTATCTTATGGAATGATTATATTCTAAAGGGCATGGACTTTCAAATCAGACACCTGGGTCTCAAATGTCAGTTTTGCCACTTGTTTTTTGAAATATCTTGTCAGGTTATTTACTCTTTATTCTGCTCCTTTATGTATAATGTATCACTGAACTTAAGCTCTCAGTTTCTGGGGAAAATTCAGTAAATTAACAGAATTTGAGGCATATAGTATAGTGCTCAAACAGAACAGCACACCTCAAATCACATATATTTTCATGATATAGAACAAATTTTCAGAACTTAAGGATTTTGACAATTCTGCCTATATTACTTGAAATATATATATGTATGTATATACGACATAAAATATTCTTTGTGAATTCTGTTTTGATCCTCAATAGTAGCAGACACATGTAGTCAGAATTCTAACTACATAGTATATGAATGAGCAGCATTTGTCTAGAATGAAATCATATAAACCTTGCATTGTTTAATGAAACACATTAGCTCCCTTTTACTATGATTAAGACAGATCATGAAAAAATTTAAAAGTGGGAAGAATTCAGGGATAATGACTCACAGCCATTTGATTATCTTTGAAAATTTACTTGAAATTTCTTTAATGGAATGGTAGGAGAAATATTTATGTTGCCTCAATATTAAAAACATAAGAAAAGCAAAGAAGCTTACTTGTTTAAGCAAAAGGCAAATATTATGTTACTATTGCTGTATTTGAAACTGTTACTACATTGGGATGAAACAATGTAAAGAAAAATGCCCCAAGCTTGTATCTGTGTATTTTCCATTTTGAAAGGTTAGCAGCTTTGTTAGTGTTTGTAACTTGAACTGAGGGGTTAAAATAAGATAAAGAGAAAATAAAAATACATGAATATGGGGATGAGGGTGGTTAAAGAAGAGCTAATAGGGGAAGAAGGGAGATAAAAGATGGTTCAGAGAGAGAAATCAGTTTGTATTATTTGCATGTATGAAACTGCCAAAGAAAATATCAATCAATAAAAAGAAAGAAATAAAAAGACAAAATCCTTAGAAATATTTTACAGCCTCTAATTTCTGTAACTCAGTCTGCCATAATTTAACAGTATTCATATTACCAAAATTGTTTTCATTGCATCAGGTTCAATGCATATACTGTGACTAACATAATAATAAACAACTTAAAAATGTTATTTTTCTAAATTAATTAATTGTATTTTGTCTTTTAAAGATGCAGGATCAGTGGAGTCTGTCTGATTTTTTTCTTGAATTTCTTATTACTTTAGAGGAAAGTTATTTTTTAAATAATTTTATGCTAAGAATATCACTTTCTACTCAGTTAAGGTCTCCAGCATCAAGTAAAAATAGAGCATAATTGTTATAAAGAACAGATGGTATATCTATTAGCAGTCAACACATCTTTCTAAACATATGGCTGAACAGGTTAACTAAAGGATAAAGTGTTAAGAGTTGTGCAGAAAACTGACAACTGTAAAATATTTTCTTTTCTTTTTAAAAGGCATGTTTTAAGAAAACTCAAACAATGTGATGCTGTGTCTATAAGTTGTTTACCCTTAGGACTCTCAGACTGCTAAAGACCTCAGCTTTCCTCACACAAAGACTTGTGAAGGATGAGTTTAGCAAAAATGACAAAAGACTAAGATGCCCTAAACTAACTAGAGTGACAGTGAATAAGAGTGTGTGTCGGCATTGTATTTAGAAAGACCACATTTTCAAAGGATCTGGGCACACTGAAAGAGCCATTTGATTATCATCCTTATAAATTCTGTGACAGAAGGCTTTGCACGAGTTAAGTTATTATCCTCAATATTCCTCAATATTCTTCTCTAAATACTCATGCTGTATTTTGAAGCTAACTGGCTCTGGAATCAGCTGTTCTAAAGAATTGTATTAATGCCAGTTTTTCTTTTTAAGAGATATTTGTCTTGTCTTTTTTTTATAATTGAAATTGAATTATCTCACTCCCTCTTCTCTCATTTTTCATCTTATTCTCTCTCTCTCTCTCTCTCTCTCTCTCTCTCTCTCTTTCTCTCTCTCTCTCTCCATTGAACTAAAGGAAATCTCTTGATCACTGAATTATATACCCAACATGGTCTTATTTTGTATTTTGTATCAGGGTCTCAATAATTTTCCCAGGCTGGCTATAAACTCTCTCTTGTAGATCAGACTGGCCTTGAACTCACAAACTTTCTATTTTTTGAGTGGTGGTGAGATTATAGGTTGAATCGACAAGTTTGACATAATAGGGTTTCTTTTGCTAATTCCCCATTTTTTCTGAAGTTTTCCACTCATGTAGTTTTGTTAATAATATTTTCCAGAGAAAATTTCTTGTTAAGAACATATAAAGGAGATAATAAGTGTTCCATAATATCAGCAAATATTGGAGATTCAGAACAGATTAAGGAGTGTTTAAATAAAAACAACAATGAGACCAATAAAATCTTTATCCATGGCATACACTGAATAATGATTTCAAGACAGAACAAGCAATATGTATGAGCAACACCTGTATTACATTTATCACCTGTATCTTTCTATAACCACACTGGGAATTCAAATGGTTACCAAGTCAGCTTACCAATTGCTGTAGTCAACACAAATACTTGCTCCATCTTTTTTCCATCATTGTAAAATGCCAGATACCAGGGTCCTTGATCCATATACTCTATGAAACCTGTTTCCTGAAGTGAGGTTAAGATCAGGTTTCGGGGGGAATGCTGGTTGTCATCAGAGCTCTTGGAGTCCTGCTTTACCAGTTGTTTGCCATCCATTAGTTTTACAAAATCAAACTGGAACAAACACAAATATGCTTTTAATGTTGGACTTACAACCATCTCTAATTTCAACTAATCTATTGCACACAACTTTACTTTGGAGGCTGTCAAAGTAGAGAATGTTATTCACTTATATTTAAACTTGAAAGCATATATTAGTTCTGAAAAAACTCTATTCTTATTATATTTGTAGAGATTATAAACTTTTCCATTTTGGAGTGTCCAAAGTAATTGTTTAAACTTCAAAAGTCAAGTATAAGAGAATCATGTCATTATACTAAAGTTTAATAGCCAATATTGAAAACACAGTCTATTTAGAACTATAACCTCTGCAAATTGCAGAATTACACTTTTATACTTTAATCAATTAAACAGTCAAAATAAGAACACTCATAATTTACTAAGCTTATGGTTACAAATTTAAATAACCAAAGGCTATCCCCATCAGTTGGTAAACACATGCCATTTCTGTTTTGTATATTAATGTTTTTTGAGTCACATTTGGGACACTTTGATTTCATGACTATCTTTTATTACTTTTTAGATGGTGCAGAATTCCAAATGGATTAATTCACTTACCAAGAATGGTGCTGGCAAAGGCTAGTGAATGGACTGTGCAAACTACAGAGATTTTACACATTTGAATTGTTATAAACTATTGTTCATAGAAAGTAAAATTTCTTTGTGTATGCCTGCCTTAATTAGAAGCTGGTGGGAAGTGAGTAAAAAAGTAGGTTTACACATAAAAAATTTAACTTCCCACTAACTTCTGATTGGATGTGCTGTCTCATAGGGACATGTTTTTAAAGATGTACAAAACCAGTCAAGAGGTAGGGATTAGGAGCAGTATGGACCCCATGAAACAGACATCACGTTTAAATATTTTCTTAAGCAATCTATGAAAATACAATGTCAAATGCTATTTTATTTATCTATTCCATTTTTACACTAATTTGAGTACCATTATTTTGGATACTTCTTTGTCACAAGATTTTCCTGCCATCATCTTTGATTCTGATACATTCTACTACTCACAATGTCTAAACGACTTAAGGTAGTAACTTCAGAAATGGCTTAAGAAAGCACCTATCATATCAAATACCTGAGTGTGTGTAGGTGGAATGTTTCTTCTGCCATAAATTCCCAGCAGAGAGTCCTTGGCTAAAGAAATATTGAATTTCAGATATATGGGATGGTGGATAGTAATCTGGAAACGCCAGAATAAGCCAGGTGGAATGGTCTGCATGACCTGTGCACCAATGTCAACTTCTCCAGTGTCAATTGCTCGTCCCTTCTGAAATACTGGTTTCAAGGAGAGAGAAAATTGTATATCATATTAGTCTAAATTTGTGAAGTAATTCTTCCAGCTTTTGAAGAACATATATTTCAAAAATACATACTTAACTCATTCTTCCTCCCCATATCACCATCTTTCTCAAGTTAAATATCTTCTAAGGAGTCTTCATTGACTAACCTCCCTGTCAATCTCTCTTATAAGCTATCACATTTATTTTGATCAACTTGCTTTTCATCAACTATTACTTCAACTGAATGCTACCTGATAAGAGCTGAAAGAGTTACAAAGATAAACATGGTGCAATTGTTCTTGAGGAGTTTGAAATCTCAGAAGAAATAGGACAAGAACAGTATTAACCACATTATAAAGAAAAATTAACTGCTTTGGTATTCAAAGGATGGAAATTATTTGGTTAAGAGATATTATTCATCCACCTCTCATTTCTTTTCAGTGCATTTTTTATTTACATTGGCACTTATCATAATGTAACAGCATCTACTTTGTTTGTTGCTTATTGTCTGATTTTCATCAATACAAAATTTAGCTGTGGGGACAAGGACTGTAACTGGATTGTTCATTACTTTATTTTCAGTAGCTTGAAAATGTATATCAATGTAGGCAAAAAATGTACATATAGTTTATATATAGTGTACGTTTACTCAGTGAATGAATGATAGAGTTATCGTTGAGAATGACATTAAACATGAGCCTTAGAAGAGGAAGTGGATTTCAACATAGCTGTTGGGAAGCTGTTAGAATATGGAAAGGGAAACCAGCAGTAAAATGAAGAGAAGAGAAATTGTGAAGTTAAGGTGTATAATATGTATACATAAAGTATAATAATTGTAAATAAGACTGAGACTAGAGAATTATATTCAATGATCCTCAAGTGTTAGTTATTATATATATATGTATATATATATATATATATACAACTCCAAAAAACATAGAATATATATGTTAAAAAAGTGATTGAAAGCAAAAAAAATTGCTTAGTAAAAGTTGTAAAGCCATTAAGAATTTCTAATAAAAGAAATTCTGGCATGTAAGTCAGTAGTAAGGTTGGTATCTTATATGTACAATCCCAGGTAACACTAAAAACAGTGAAAAAGAAAAGGACTTGGTACCTTAAATAAATTGATCTTAAGGCAATGTAGAGTGAATTAGCACAGGGAGGCACAGCAACAACAAAGGAAATACAACAGGGATTCAGATGAAATAACATGAAGACGGAAATTTTAAGGTTAGCCCAAAAAGCTATTATGGTAAAGTCAAATTTCAGGGACAAATAATTTAGTATGGAGAAAGAAAGGAGAAACAACACAAAGAAAGATTAAATAGCTCTATGGCAGAACTTGTCAATTTTTAATGTATATAATAAGGAGAGTTTTGTAAATGCAAATTCTGATTGAGAAGGTTTTAAATTAAAAGATTTATTGGATCTCAACTGATGTCTATATCACATTATTCACTTTCTATACCTGAGAAACAATGTTCTGGAGGACGTTGAATGGGAAGTCGAAGGGACGGTTAAACTGACACCATGATTGTTAATTTGGATGATTTCCATAGTGCTAATAGCTCAAAATAAGAAACCTAAGATTGGTCAGGGAGAGAAGATGTTTAGTTTTTCACAATCTTAACTTTATATTTGTCATATCTTCTATTTATTTCTTATGTTCTACTTAAAATTACATTTCCGTGGAATCCTTTTTTATGTGGTAGTAGAAGCCATACAAAAGTAGGAAGAAGAATGATTGTCTTGATTTTTAAGGAAGAAGGATTACACCTCAGGAGGGAAAATGAAATTTGGCCCCATTTCATTCCACCTTTGTATTTTTCAGCCATCAACTTTGTCTCTACACCAAACAGTTTAAAAACACACATGGTCTCTGTCCTTTATATTCACCCAATATAAAATTAACAGCCCATTAAGAAACATACCTGCAGTGACTTTATTCAGAGGCCAATGCCTTACAGCTTTTAACTCTCTAAAATACCTACATTATTGCTTTTTGTGTTAAGGCCAAGAGTAATAACTATTTTAAGAATGTTCACTGTTAACTGTTAATAATAGATTTCAAATGTAATTTTGAACATAATTATGTATTACAGGACACGATTTTGTGGAACTGACATTTCTAATAAAATACGCCCTTTGAGATAATAAATGACCAACTGAGGACCCTATTTTTCATCGAAAGTTACTTTTCTTCTGTGTAAGACAAAGTAATTTGGTTCCCAAGGGTCGATTGAACATTTAACTCTTAAGATCCTTGAACTAAAAAAAATCTTCAATGAGGAGGAGATTAATAGACCATATTTATGTGAATACTTCTGTTCTCAACTTACTATTCAGTTTAAGAACAGATGTCTTCAGAATCTTTTATTACTTCTTGAAATTCATCATTTGGTCAGGCAAACAATATTAGAAATATAAAGCAATTTAAAAAGTCTCAGGTCAACAAATATTTTGGGTGCTATGAAGATCTTTTAATTAATAGATGCTCTCATTTTTAGAAGTCCACTTAAAACTGGTTGATAGACATTAACTTTTATATGTAAGTCTTACCAAACATTATAATTTCTCTCCTGCACTTTATATCACATAATGAGATTACTTAAATATTATTCACTAAAACAAAAGAAGCTCATGAAGTTTGGTTGCTGGAGTTCCTGATTACTGACATTATTGTATGCATGCATGAATAATTTATGAAAATAACTCTAGAAGAAGATAGGTTCACCTTTTGAGAACTTAAAAGTTAATATGAGGTAGGTGAACAGAGTTAACAATACAGGAATGATTAAGTGAACCATAACTTAATAAAAATAACAAAAGAGTCTAGTTATGATTTAGAGTTAGGTAAGAGAAATTCTCAGGCTTGGGAGATGGTTCAGGGGTTAAAGCTTTTGCCCTGAAAGCAAAAAGTCCCAAGATCTTACATCAAAGTACCGGTGACCTACAATTCTGGTCCAGGTAGGCAGAGCCTGGGCAACCCTAGAGCAAATCAATAAGGAGGTAGAGCAATCCAGGATGATTCCTGATGTCACCCTTAGACCTCCATAAGCACACACACTTAACTGCTCTCTTACACACAGACACACACACACACACACACACACACACACACACACACGTTCATCTACCCACATGCCAAACATACACATACACACACTTAAAAAATAAGAATAAATAAAAAAGAAAAATAAATTAAAACAGAAATTCTCATAATTCTCAGATGGAAAATTTTTCAGGCAATAACATGATAGTGCTTTATACATGAGGAAAAAAATAGTTTCCTGCTGGTAATGTATACTACTAAGTAGCCCATTCTATTTTAAAATGTCTCAAATTAGTTTTGGATTACAATACAATGAGATAGTGATTATGAGTTCATCTATTTTTTTGTACAGTTTTACTGCTATAGCTCCAAGGTGGGGAAAGTTAGAGAGAAAGAAATTATGTAAAAATAATGTAAAATCTGATTTCATGAAAAATTCTCTTACCATCAGCAAGTGGAATGGAGCTGTCAAACTTAACAACAGCTCCAATTTTTTTGCATATTTTCAACATCAGAATGGTATGTTACAGCTTTTATAATATTCATTTCAATGATCATTCAATCCCCTTTTTGCTGAAGCATATCAAAGGGCCTAGGAAGACTCTATTCTACTGTAACAAAATGTTTTTCCTTGTATACATTCAGAATGAAATGCAGAATCAGGAATCACATCATACTGTGCTGTACAGTAGTTATCACTAATATCTATCAATTTAGTTTGAACTAAACATTCTCTTTATGGGTTGCTACATAGACATCAACTGCTGAGTAGGATACGCCAATGGCAAATAGGCTATGTTGAAAGATGGTACACCAAGTGATAGTAGCTTAGTTTAAAAAATAAAAAAGTTCAAGGTACATGGAACATAAAAAAAATAGACCATGGAATTCATGGTAAACACTTGACTGACTTAAACAAGGTTTCATGTATCTAGACAAGACACATACTTCAATATTAACAATATCATTATTAATACCATTACACTTATAAATTTGGAGGGAATAAGTATAATCGGTAATGCTTGTATTTTCTTATTAATATGCCACATCTAGTGATTCTACACAAAACTTTAGCCTTGATATAAAATAATGATGCAACAACTATTAGGTATTTGTATAAATAAATAAGTTGAATACTACTTTAATGTCAACAATAGCAATCTGAATATTCTTCGAATCCATTTGCAAATGCAAAGTATTTGAGAAATACTGTTCAAAGAAAAACCATATATTAACAGCATCTTTACCTTTCATTTCATATTTGAGGAAACATTAATGAAGTCTTATAGTTGAATCATTCTTACATCCTTTAAGCACTATATTTATGGTCTTTTGAATATATATTATTTTCATATTAATGTCTTCATAAAATTTAGGATATCAGTTCTTATAGAAAAATGGGAGGGTGATATCAATTACTAGTTTCTATGTAAATGCTGTGAAAATATTGAAAGTGAATATGCAAAGCCTACCACTTTTAAGCATATATCCTCATATAATTTTCCTTACATGTATTGCTGAAATGGCATACATAGTGAAATCTTAACTTTTCTCTTTTGACATTCTAGCTCAAGAGCAGGAAGAAAAGAAAATGAAAAACGATCTTTATGTACGGTAAGTACTTGGTAAATACTGATTGGATGAACACATAAAATAGTAAAACTAAAAACTTATCAAGGATAATTATCAAGGATAATTTTTAGTCTATTTTGAAATTTCATTCCAATGTCTGAAGAGAGGAAGAACTGAAACTATCAAAACTCTGAAAACCTTTTGGAATTCAAACTGAATAAAATATTATTTTAAATAAAAATATTTCTGTCTTACTTGCATTGAAAATAGATTGTTATGTCTCAACTCTATTAATATTACAGTGAAAATAAGTAACTGTAGAAGTGTAAAATTTTTTTCCATAAACTTAAATGCTTTATATTATAGCACAGCAGCCTATAGAGTACAGTCTTCCTAAGAAGTAAAACAAAATTGTCAAAATCTTAGCCTTAATACAATAAGCAAACGGCAAGGATTATACTCAATGGGGAAAAACTTGAAGCATTCCCACTTCAATCAGGAACTAGACAAGGTTGTCCACTCTCACCACTTCTTTTCAATATTGTACTTGAAGTCTTAGCTGAAGCCATAAGACAGGAAAGGGGCATAAAAGGGATTCAAATCGGCAAGGAAGAAGTCAAGTAATCTCTATTTGCAGATGACATGATCTTATACCTGAGTGATCCCAAAAACTCCACCAGGAAGCTCCTGGAACTAATTGAGAAGTTCAGCAGGGTGGCAGGATACAAAATAAGTGCACAAAATTCAGTGGCCTTCCTATATGCCCAGAATGAAAGAAGTGAAAAAGCCCCGAGAGAAACAATCCCATTTAGTATAGCCCCTAAAAAAATGAAATACCTTGGTATAAACCTAACCAAGGAGGTAAAAGACTTTTACAATGAAAACTTTAAAACCCTAAAGAAAGAAATTGCAGAAGACACCAGAAGGTGGAAAGACCTCCCATGTTCCTGGATTGGCAGAATCAACATCATCAACAGAAAATTAAGAGCCGTATGTACTCCCTAATTTATTTATACTTGTTTTTAGGCTGATTGAAATTAGACATTGCGCCAGTTACTTCCCTTAAGGTTTGTAAGCAATTAATATAAATGCCAATATTGGAAGATGGGAGATCAGTGGCTATTCAGTAAATACCAAATGAGCTTGCAAAAAAGTTATGTAGATTTTCAACTGTTAAAACAGCTTGGGACCACCAAGAAGTCTAGTGAGTCGATGAAGTCTAGCTATTGTCAGCAGACAATGTGTTTCCATGGTTTCCTATCTAACTTTGTGTTGTCTGCAGTCACTTTCCTCATCTGAGGTCAAATACTTTGAAGTTGACAAAGAAATGAGCATCATACATACTACCACATTGTTTTATTTCTGTGCCATGGGTAGACTACCCAGCTGAATTCAAGTATGGAAGAATCATGAATTGCCCTTATTACAGATTCTGTGGTTTGCTGTCTTGAAAATAGATGGCTCAGTTTCAATCCTAATTGATGCTTTCCTGTCTTGGGGTTTAAAGAGATGATTCAGTAGATTTTCAGACAGTACTCAGGGCAGACCCAAAATTTTTAAGACCTAAAGCTCTATAGTTAACAAAACCATATTGTGTGTAGAGATTGTTCAACAAAAGGAATAAATGTCTGTTAAACAAGTGGAAAAAAAAATAGGTGGCTCCTAGTAAGAAACCCACTTAGAGAAACTCAAAGATAAATCTCTGGAATAACTACAGTAATTGCTAAGATTATGAACAGGAGGGATGGGGAAGGAGGGCCACACCAGTAACAAGGAGAGAGGGGACCATGTTACAGCAGAGAAAATAGGCCACCATCAAGGACTGCAAGTAAGTAACGAGACATCGGGTTAAGTTCATAGACTTTCCTTCCTGAACATTTGCAACTGAAGGGGTATGATCTTACCAGAAGGGGAGGGCGTATAGTCTGGCAGATAGAAAGTAATCATTTCGCAAGGTGGGTGATTGACACCTCCCTCACCTCGGTTTCCTACTTTTATTACATCTACCTTTGAATATACTCTTATAACAAGACTCTAATTTAACAGATTTTTATCTCTGGCCAGGGGGTGACATCCAGTACCTATCAGGGTGGAGCCAAGGGCATTGCAGGAGCAGCAAAACTGAAAAAAAAAAAAAAAAACAACAAACCATAATCCAGAACATCAGAGACTCTATATCAATCACCTGGAACTAGGCCAGCCTAATCTCTCCCCATCCTGAAGCTCAAGGAAATTTGCGGAAGTGGGGGCGGTAAGATTGTAAGAGCACAAAAATGGGAGGAGCAATGATATGCACGAATATCCACACAAGTTAGGGCCGAAGCAATCATATTTAGACTTTACATGCCCTGTGCAGTGTCCAACCCACTATTGACCTCACAAAGTCTAGCATTTGCTAAAGACACTAGGATCCTGGGAGGCAAGGAATTGACAGCCACAGTAGTGTTCCTATGCTTAAGGGGAACACAGGAAAGGGTTCTGGGAAATACCCCTGGGTCCTTGCACCTCATCAGAGAGGAGGACCCAGAGGAGAGTTTGGCATGCACATTAAAGGATGCTCCGGGGATGGGAGGGGGAGGTACTGGGGGATGGGGAGGGAAGGGAGAAGGGAGGGGGCACAGGGGGATAGGAGGTTGGAGGGAGGGGGGGACTGGTGTACCTGTTAAGTTTGTATGAGTGGAAATAAAAATAATAATAATAAAAAAATCTTAGCTTTAAAAGATTTATATTGAATAGGCTTTGGCTGCATATTTCTTTACTAAACATATATTAAAAAGGCATAATTTTAAAGAGGATTTTTAAAAATTTTTTTTAAGTCCATCCCTAAAATCCTTTATTGTTTTACATTTCGCATGTGTCCTACTGACCATCTAGTGGCATTTATAAAAGTCACTTTCCATGTTGGAAATTCTTAAGACTCAATAGAGAGTCTCACACAATATAATGCAAATCATTTTTATAAATTGTATATGAATGTCACCAGTGCTATATGGAGTAGCCAATCTCTGAAATCCTTTGGGGAAAACTAGAATTGATATGAAACTCAGATTTATAATTTCACATTGTTATTTCCCATAATTATAATTTAACAAAGGAATAAAATACTTTTAAAATTTTTTTCCACTCATACAAATTTAATAGGTACCCTGGTTCCTTCCCTCCCTCCACCCCTCCCTGGTCTCCTTGTTCCCTCCCCCCTTTCTCCTTCCTTTTCCCCTTCCCTTTCTCCCAATATAAAAGGATACCAATGTTTGCAAAATCATCAAAGATATACATGGATATCTATAATTAAACTATAAAAATCAAATTAAGGAAATAATTTCTGGGCTGAGACATAGTCTAGTGGTAAAGTACTTGCCTAACATATTTAAGGGCTTGGCTTTGATTCCTAGTCCACAAATTTTTTCAGTTATAATAATAAAAATATAATTTTGAATAACTTACACAAATAGCTTGTTTAGGGGGTTGGGGAGAATATCAGGAAAGTCGCTTGCAAGTATGAGGACCTGAATTTGATTCCCAGAATCCACATTAAAAAACCAAACATGGAACACAGTATGCTCTTACAACCACAGAGCTATAGAGGTGAAGACAAGCAAATCTCTGAGGTATGTTGGCCAGCCAGCCTAACCTACTGGGTTAGTAGCAGGCCAGTGAGAGACCTTGGCTCCAAAAGAGCATGATAGCACCTAATGCACAATACTGTGTTGTCCTCTGGCCTCCATATATGTATATGCACATAAATGTGCAACCACACATGCAAATATATACAGAAATATGCAAACACATTCAGCACATACACGAATGAAGCTAAAAAATTAAAATCTTTGCTAAAATCATAGTCTTAATTAAAAGGTATATTTTGAATAGGGTTTGACTACATTTTTGTTTTCCAAATCTTTATAATATAAAAGAATAATTTTAAAAGGATTGCTTTTTAACCCTGAGAATTTCACAGACCATCACCAAAATAAATTTAAAGAATTCCTAAATCAATCATATTTCATTTGTTATCTAAAAGATTTATCAATGTTAAGATGGTGTCTGAGTTTGAAAAGTGAGTTGTCTCCACTGGCTCATGCGTTTGAATCTTTAGTTGTTTGTCCAACAAATTAAAAGATCATGGCATCTTTAGGAGGTGGAGCCTTGTTGGAGGAAGGGAATCAACAGGGATGGGCCTTGAGGCTGGTTAGCCCCATCTTGTTTACATGAGAAGTCAGTTTGCAGCTCTGAGTCTCCATGAATTTTGCACTGACTTAGGCAGCCTCCAGCTTCTTCCAGTCAACCTTGCCTTTTCCATTATAGAGGACTGTACCTCCTCTCTGGAAGTGTAGGCTGAATAATTCTTCCTTTCTCCCTTTAAGTTGTTTGAGCTTTTGTTATACCTCACACCAACAGAAATAGTAATAGGTACAGATAGCAATATTTCTAGGTCAATTTATAGATTCAGTGCAATTCCCACAAGTATTCCACTTTATAGAACTAATTAAGCTTGTAGAGAAATGGTATATAAATACAAGAAATCTTTTAAAATTAAAACATTGTTTATAAAACATAAAAAATATAGGTGTCACATTTCCTGATTTCAAAACTTGTTAGAAGTTACACTAACAAGAGAGCAAATAAAGAAATTATGATATATGTCAATGTAATAGAATTGAAAATTTATAAATGAAATCTCATTTTTGTGATCAATTGATTGGCAACAATGTTATGCAATTCAATTGGTGTTGGAAAAGAATAGTTTTTTCAACAAATGATTCTAACAAGATTTCCATGTGCAAAAGAATGAAGTTGAATCCATGTTACATAGCATATAGAATAATGAATGGATGAAATACTCAATGCATTAGTTAAACCTATAAAACCATCAGCTGAAAACCACAATAAAATTTCAAATTATTTATTTAAGATCATGAGTGAGTGAGAGAGAGAGACACACAGAGAGAAAGAAAGAGAGAGAAAGAGAGAGAGAGAGAAAGAGAGAGAGAGAGAAAGAAAGTGACAATGTGTATGTCATTCCATGCACATGGAGGACAGAGGATAATTTCTGAAAGTCAGTACTCTACTTCCACCATATGGATTCTGGAGATTGGTCTCAGGTTACCAGGTTGCATGCAGGTGTTTTTACTCAATAAGCCATGTCGTTGTTCCCCCATCACTACCAAGGCATACATTTGGGTGACTTTGGGTGTTTTTCTTTTGTATTATTTATCTGTATGTGTGTATGTGGGTACATCTGTGCATGTGTGTTTGTGTATTATGCAAGTGGAAACCTGAGGTTATAATTGGAAATTATCTTTGATAATTCTTCTTACTCTGAAATGTGTTCTCTAATCCAACCCAGAAGTCACTGATAGGGTCAGTTTTGTTAGTCAACTCACTCTTGGGATTCCCAGCCTCTGCCTTTCAAGACTAGAATTATAGACAGGCCACCAAACCCACATGGCATTTTACATAGGATTTGGTGACCCAATCTCTGTTTTTTTTTTTTGCCCATTATCAAGTGCTTTAATTTTTGAGCTATCTCTCTAGTTTGACCTTGGATTTAAACAACAAGACCACAAATGAATTTTTCAACAAAATTTAGGAATTTAGTGTCCTTATAAAGGACACTACTAGTTTCTAAAGGACACTACTAAACAAGTGGCAAGACAACAGGGAGAAAGCTTTTGGAAATTATATATTGGATAAAAAATACATTGAGAAAGGTTGCAATGCAATAAGAAAAAAGGCAAACAATTGGGAAATCATCAAAATGTCTGGATTGACTGTATTCAAGCAAGACAAATGGATGGCCAATAAGGACAGTAAAAGAAGCACAGTACCATTATTTGGGATACGTGGATCAAAAATCACAGAGATACCACTTAAAATCCAATAAGATGGCTAAAATACAAATGATACAGAATAAATTTTGGCAAGGATGTTCAGAAATTTCTACTTTCATATATTATTTTTGGGATTATAATATAATGCCAAGTGTTTTGGAAAACTCTTAAGCAGTCTCTTAAAGTTAAACATAAAAATACCATTATGACCCAGTTATTTCATTACTTGGTATGTACTCCAAGAATTGAAAACAGGTATTTTAACAAAACTTGTACATGAATATTTATAGAAGAATTATTCATAGCAGACCTGAAATGAAAATTATAAATAGCCTCTTGATTGATGAATATATAAACAAAATGTTGCATTATTATCATTGATCCATAAAAAGAAATAAAATATTGATACATGCTACAACATGCATTAAGGATGAGAGCACTTAAGTGAAAGGAGTTAGGCCCAATTTATTATATATCATTATTCTATTTATATGAGATTTACAATTTGCAAATTTACATAGACTAAAAGTACATTAATCACTACTAAAGATATGGGGGATGGGCATGTATAGGTTAAAAATTTTTTTTTAGTTAGATGAAGATGTTCTAGAAACAAATACTAGCTATGATGACATAACTAGTGTTAAAGTTTGTTAAAAACTCACTTAATTGTATATTTAAAATCAACAAGTGGCAAGATTTATAAATTACATATTAATATAGCTACTTTAAAAATGTGGCAAGTAAGTATGATTAATTTGTCATGTATATACCAAAAACTGCAATGCCATGACTAAGAGTTTGATATGTTTCTAAGTGTTTCTAGGGTGTTATATGCTATCTTCAATTTAAACTATCTAGTACTTTAACTGGGATGGAGTGTACAGAACATATGCTTATTTTCCACATTTTTACAATGTTAGTTACTGTTATACAGAGATATGCAATGTAAACAGCAACTGAGGAGGAGTCTTGATGTAAACCTGATATTGCATACCTGTATACATGTGTTCCCACACACATGTGAATATGCATATATACATGTAGACTCCTCCCATATATTACTTGAAAACTGGAACAAAAGAAAAAATTGTACTTCTTAAGATTATTAGAGTCAAATTACTTTTTTTCTCCCAAGGACTAGCTCAGACCACTACAGAACAGTCACCATTTTGTGTTCTTTAAGCCTTTACCTAATCATCATATTTATGTTTCTGTAAAAGTTGATTGCATTATATTTTGCATTGTGAGCATATTGTGAGTACTAGTTCTCCTATTCATTCACAACATTGTAAAGAGTAGTGTCTATGCATACAGTTCATTTTGTTAACTCTTGACAGCACTCGGTACAATGAAAATATGTCAGTTGATACAGCCTGAAAAATCAGTGTTTCTGTTTTCTGAATATTAAGATTTTCGTTTTTGTTCCCCTACAATTATTTTGATTGTGGATTGATATGGCCAGGCATATTTTGGCTGTCAGTCCAATATTTTAATTTTATTCTGTACTCTCCCTGAGGCAAGAAGAGAAGTTGTACATGGTTTTAGTGAAGAAGACTTTAGTGGGACACAGACTAGAAACAGGAAAAAGCAAATCAAAGAATTAAGGAAAAAGGAGAGGCACAAGATAGATGCAAAAGTTTGTATGACTTGCACAATGACTGACGTGTCAAAACCCCCCAGGGTCTAGCATGGATCACAGGTAGTAGGATCCTTAGAGGCAAGAGATTAATAGTCATAATACTAAGGGGAACAGGGTGGGCTCTGGGCTATGCCACTAAGTCCTTACACCTCACCAGAGTGGAGGACTCAGAGGGAAGTTTGGTGTTCACATAAGGGGTACCTATTGTGCTTGTAGGATGGGGGAAAAATAAATTAAAAAAAATGAAGAAAGATGCAAAAGTCAACCCAATACAAAGGCAAGGAGAGCATATGATATTCTTATCTATGTGCTTATAAAAGTTATCCACAGTGAAATGCAGACTTGTGTTTTAATTCTGTAATTATAGGAGTTCATTTTGAATAGCAAATTTCACATAATTAGAATAACCTTTGACTTCATGAAGAAGAAATATTTAATCTCTCTCCTAAAATGACATAGATTGAAAGATATAAATGAACACACAACAAAATAAGACATGCATAAATTTCTATAATGAACTCGTTCCTCCAAAAGTCTAAGAAATCATGAGGAAGATATAGAAAGATCCCCTTGCTTTGGGGAGGCTCTAGTTCAGGATGATGAATATGGCATTATACAGTACACCACTTAGTGCATTTATCACATGTGGACTTTGAGCCAAAGGTCACGAGGAAGACTCATTTCTTCAGGTGTCACAGGAGAGGTGTATGTTTGTTGAATTAAGCAAAATGAGGATTAAAATGAAATGAAAATGAAGCATTAAACATATATGATCAAGAACATTTAACATGAATTTTCATATAATAAATCACTTTGCCATTTAACATAGACAACTCATTCCATAAATCTGCTTTAGAAGTCAGGTCTCCACTATGCTTTAGAAAATCTTTTGTTAAAACTGAAGTATATTGATAAAGTGATTTAATATAGTTGAAAACAAGCTGCAGCATTCTAGCTGGGCCCTATGAAACCTTATGTTAGAGAAACATCTATATAGCATTACAGTAAGGATTTACTGTAACTTGCCATCAATCTTTAAAAATGATAATGTTATGCTCCCAACAATGTTTTCTTTGTTAGTACATTACTACTATTTTATTCATATGGTTTGTTGTGCTTGTATGAATTATTCCCAATTCTACCACAATGTCCCAGACTCTGATATGCTTTAAGTAAAAAATACTGCAACTCTGGGTTGACTCAAAGGGCAGCTGAGTCATTTTAATATCAACATGTCCTATGAATCAATACTGAAGAGCCACAGCATTATATTGTGGAACTGTGTTCCATATGAATGCACAATGATTACCTGAGTGGGGGTGGTACAGCTCTTTCACTTGGTACTGCAAAATGAACCTTCACGTACTGAGAGGATATGTGAAATAAATATATGTGAAACTGAACATAAAAATACAATCTGCCATTCACGGTTCAAAATTAGCACTGCATAAAGTGCTCCATTGTATCTGTTACTCAGGTAAGACAAAACAAAGGAAAAAATCACAGGACAAAAAAAATGATCTGTCCTCTCTTCTCCCCGTCCCTTCCATCCCTATTCTCTTTTCCCTACATTTCCTCTCTTCTCCTCCCTGTGTTCTACAAAAATGATAATTGTGGACCAAAGAGGTAGCTCAGGGGTTAAAGTCTTCACCTCATAAAAGACCTGAGTTCGAATCCCTAGAACTCACATAAAAACTCTGGGCAGGTATGGCTGCTGCCTGCAATTTTGGTCCTGGAAGGTGAAACAAAGTAATAAGGAAGTAGAGCAACTCAGGATGATTCCTGACGTCATCCTTGAGCCTTCACAGGAACACATACTCAAGTGCTCTCTTGTACCCCATACATACAAAAGTACACTTTTTCACTATCACTATCAATTTTTAATTTCTTTATGATGATTGTGTGTGTGTATGTGTGTGTGTGTGTGTGTGTGTGTGTGTACGTGTGTGTGTGTGATTTACTTTGATGAAGAAGGAGAGTGCCCAACAAATGGAGATACTTGGGGTGAAATTGAGAATTTGCAGTGCTCTTAGGCAAGAGATGCATATTTGAATTGCAAACACTGAGATCTTTAATCAAGATAGCTGTTAGTGAAACAAATGGCTCAGAGATTGCTTTTATTACATCTACCCTTGAATATGCTATTATAACAAGACTCCAGTTTAACAGTTTTTTGTCTCTGACCAGGGGGTGACATACAGTGCCCATCAGGATGGAGTGAAGGGCATTGCAGGAGCAGCAAAACTGCAAAAGAAAATCAACAAACCACAATCCAGAACTTCAGAGACTCTATATCAACCACATAGAACTAAGCCAGCCTAATCTCCCCCCATCCTGAAACTCAGGGACATTTGCGGAAGAGGGGGGGTAAGATTGTAAGAGCAAAAGGATGGGAGGAGCAATGATTTGAAGATTCTCCACACTAGGGCTGAAGCAATCATAATGGGACTTTGCATGCCCTGCGCAATGTCCAACACACTATTGACCTCACAAAGCCTAACATCTGCTAAAGGCACCAAGATCCTTGGAGGCAAAGGATTGACAGCCACAGTAGTGTTCCTATGCTTAAGGGGAACACGAGAAAGGGTTCAGGGAAATGCCACTGGGTCCTTGTACGTCATCGGAGAGGAGGACCAAGAGGAGAGTTAGGCATACACAATAAAGGACTCTCTGGGAATTGGGGGGGGGGCACTGGGAGATGGGGAGGGAAGGAGGGGGAGCAGGGGTTGGGGGGAAGGAGGGGGGGGAGGGAACTGGTCTACCTATTAAGTTTGTATGAGTGGAAATAATAATAAAAAATGTTAAAAAAATTAAAAAAAATAAAGAAGAGGTGCAAGAAATTCACTGAGCTGAGAGTTACAAAAGACTGGATTCCAAACTCAGTTCTGCTTGGAGTTATGTCTGTTATACAAGGAAAAGCGAATTACTTAACCTCCTGATTTCATTTTTTAACTGTAAAACAAGGGTAACAATAGCTGCCACAGCATAAAACTGTTATGTGGATAAAATACATTAAAGTATTTTGAGATTGTAAATGCTCTCGAAGTGCAAGCTATTATTGTTACACACATGTCAAAAATCCAAAGTTGGAAGGTAGCAAATTGGGAATTAATTATTTCAATTCAAGAAAATTGTCTGAAAGTACTTTAAATGGCAAACGTGATTTTACAAACTTCATAGATGTACTTTTCAACAATTTTCTCACAATATGCCCTTTTTGCAAGGTAGGTCTATTTTCCCCCCTTGGATTGGCCAATTATTTTTTCTTAAGTGTAGAATTATAATTCACTGTCTTAACAGGTACAAATGGAGACTATATTTGAGATGGGATGTCCATAATGTGCATCCATACATTTGTCAAAGCCTTACTAACCGCTCAGAGAAAGTAGAAGGGAGAGAGGGACTTGGCAGGCATGTACCCTCATATTTAAATCTGTAATTCCTGATTAAGGTTTAATTTGAATAAGAGTTTCCTTATTCATAAAATTTCTTTGGGAGCTCCTAAAGAGGTTGAAAGCAAACTTTCTTTGTTCACGTGAGAAACTGGATCTAGGAGGAAGGACTATCTAGTTTTGGCTAAAGCATCTTCATGACAAGCTATAAATTGTGTCATATCAATCAAAGAGTGTTGTTTACATGGTCATATATTCAGTAGGAACTGTCTAGAAATTTTCATTTTTTCTTTTCAGTGTCATGAAGATTGATCTTGTAGGATGAATTTCAAAGAAATGTCACCCTCCCTACCAAGGCCAGCCCTTTGCAAAACTGTAAAAATGATAAAAGCTACCTTTAGTATCTTTCACTTCTTTTCCTAACCACCTTTCTTTGTTCCTGGTGTTCTCTTTTGGCATCCAACCTGCAGAAATTTAGTGTTCGACTTCTCATAAATTTCATCCTTATTCAAATGGCTACAAAAAACATTGCAATTTATTTCAGCACTGTGCTACTGAGAAAAAATATTGGCTAGAAGATTTCCTCACCCTTTTATATTCTGGGAAACTGCTTACTAGAGACATGTATACACATGTTCACATGACACACATACCATCCCCCCACATCCACATAAATACACACACACAAACAAACATACACATAGAGCCAAACACATACATATGTACACACACACACACACACACACACACCTCTTTTTTACACAATATATATTATATAGTTCTCTGTTCATACGTTTTAATAAAATTTGCTTGTGCATCTCTTGTTCACTTGGGACCATGCCTATTGCCTGACTGTTAAAAGATTAAATGTACAGTACCCAGAATCATGTTCAATGTGCTCATAAATAAATAGCGGAGATTAAAATGATTTGCTCTTCTCAAAGAAGTTAGATATAAACACAACCAATACCTGTGCGATTGACTGACTTATACTTTCCCTGACTACAAAACAATCCCTATCTATAAGCCATCTTACATGTAGCTTCTTTATTTCCTATAAAAGTCTAAGACTTTTAGGCTTATTGCATAAGCCTAAATCAAATTGATGTCTCATATACTTTTTCCTGTGATCATTCCTCATTGAGAAACTCTTCAATAATTTAGATATTTACTTCATGTTACATTATTACAAAAAGAAGTGTAAAAAAATAAAACTGTGGAAGTTTTTGTTTGAATCCATTTCTTCTTTGGGATCTTTTCACAATCTCATTTTCTTCACCTTCAAATGATGTTAGAATCAATAATACTTAAGAATTTAAAATTTCTTGTTTGCTGATGTATTTATACTGTAGTTATTGCTTATTTAATCTATGGGTGTTATCCAATTGAAATTTGATGTGACCCCTTTATTTGTTCACATTTCGTCTTCTTTTTTTTCTCCTCCCATCCTTTTGCTCTTACAATCTTACCACCCTCTCTTCCATAAATGTCCCTGAGCTTCAGGATGGGGGGAGATTAGGCTGGCCTAGTTCTATGTGGTTGATATAAAGTCTCTGAAGTTCTGGATTGTGGTTTGTTGATTTTCTTTTGCAGTTTTGCTGCTCCTGCAATGACCTTCACTCCATCCTGATGGGCACTGTATGTTCACCCCCTGGTCAGAGACAAAAAGCTATTAAACTGGAGTCTTGTTATAATAGCACATTCAAGGGTAGATGTAATAAAAGCAGGAAATCTCGGTGAGGGAGGGGTCAGTCACCCATTTGCAAAATGATCACCTCTCATCTGCCAGACTATATCCCCTCCCCTTCTGGTGACTTCATACCCCCTCAGTTGTACATGATCAGGAATGAACATCTGTGAACTTAACCAGGTGTGGCATTACTTACTTGCATTCCTTGGAGGCCTATTTTCTCTGCTGTAACATGGTCCCCTCTCTCTTTGTGTCTGGTGTGGCCCTCCAACCCCATCCCTCCTGTTCATAATCCTTACAATTACTGTATTACATAGGTTTATCTTTGAGTGTCTCAATGTGGGCTGGGTGAGTTTGGTACTAGGAGCCACCTATTAGGGAGTACATACGGCGCTTAACTTTCTGGGTTTGGGATACTTCACTTAATATAATTGTTTCTAATGACCTAATGACATCCATTTCCCAGCAAATTCCAGTAATTCATCATTTTTGATGGCTGAGTAGTACTCCATTGTATAGATAAACCACAGTTATCTTATCCACTCGTCAACTGTTGGACATTTGGGTTGATTCCATGACTTTGCTATTGTAAACAGTGCTGCTATGAACATAGTCGTGCTTATGCTATCGAGGTGAACCTCTGTTGCATGGGGGGTTATTCCCAAAAGTGGAATAGCAGGGTCATATGGCATTTCAATCTTTAATTTTTTTAAGAATCTCCAGATGGCTCTCCAGAGTGGCTGTATGAGCCTGCATTCCCACCAGCAATGTAGCAGAGTTCCCCACTCTCCACATCATCTCCAGCATTTGGTGTTGTTTGTATTGTGGATTTTTGCCATCCTGACCGGGGTGAGATGATATCTCAGGGAAGTTTTGATTTGCATTTCCCTTGTGGCTAAAGGATTGGAGCATTTTTGAAGATATTTGTTAGACATTTTAATTTCATCCCTGGTAAAATTTCTTTTAAGTTCCAGGGCCCATTTTTTAATTGGGCCATTGGTTTCCTTGATGTTTAGTTTTCTAAGTTCTTTGTGCATTCTGGAGAGTAGAGCTCTATCAGATATATGGTTAGTGAAGATTTTCTCCCATTCTGTGGGTTGCCTTTGAGCTCGTGTTACAATCTCTTTATATGAACAGAAGCTCTTTAATTTCACAAGATCCCAACCGTTGAGAGTTGATAGCAGTGACTGTGCCATTGCATGTCTGTTTAGGAAATGTTGGCCTAGCCCAATCAGCTCCAGGGAGTTCCCTATCCTTTCAACTATGGTTTTTATAGTCTCTGGCCTTATATCAAGGTCCTTGATCCATTTGGAATTAAGTCTTATACATGGTGACAAGAATGGGTCCAGCTTTAATCTTCTGCATGTGGAGATCCAGTTTTGCCAGCACTATTTGTTGAAGATGCTGTTCTTTTTCCATTGGATTCTTTGGGCCCCTTTGTCAAAGACCAAATGGCTGTAATTTTGTGGGCTTATATCTGGGTCTTCAATCCTTATCCATTGATCTGTGTGTCTATTTTGGAGCCAGTACCAGCCTGTCTTTATAACTATGGATTTGTAATAGACTAAGGTTCGGTATGGTAATACCTCCAGCAGTGTTTTTGTTACTCAGGATTGTGTTTGTTTTCCTGGGTCTTTTGTGCCTCCATATGAATTTTGAGATCATTTGGTCAACTTCTTTAAAGAATTGCTTTGGGATTTTAATTGGTATAGCATTGAATCTGTATATTGCCTTTGGTAGGATGGTCATTTTTATGATGTTGATTCTGCCAATCCAGGAACATGGGAGGTCTTTCCACCTTCTGGTGTTTTATGGAATTTCTTTTTTAGGGTTTTAAAGTTTTCATTGTAAAGGTCTTTTACCTCCTTGGTTAGGTTTATACCAAGGTATTTCATTTTTTTAGGGGCTATAGTAAATGGGATTGTTTCTCTCAAGGTTTTTTCACTTCTTTTATTCTGGGCATATAGGAAGGCCTCTGATTTTTGCACATTTATTTTGTATCCTGCCACCCTGCTGAACTTCTCAATTAGTTCCAGGAGCTTCCTGGTGGAGTTTATGGGATCCCTCAGGTATAACATCATGTCATCTGCAAATAGGGATAGCTTGACTTCTTCCTTGCTGATTTGAATCCCTCTTATGTCCCTTTCTTGTCTTATGGCTTCAGCTAAGACTTCAAGTACAATATTGAATAGAAGTGGTGAGAGTGGACAGCCTTGTCTAGTTCCTGATCGAAGTGGGAATGTTTCCATTTGTTCCCCATTGAGCATTATCCTTGCTGTGGGCTTGTTGTATACAGCTTTTTTTATATTGATAAAGGTTCCTTCCATTCCTACTGTCTCTAGCGTTTTAATCATAAAAGGCTGTTGGATCTTGTCAAAGGCTTTTTCTGCATCTATCGAGAGTATCATGTGGTCTTGGACTTTGGACTGGTTTACATGATGAATTACATTTATTGATTTTCGTATGTTGAACTAACCTTGTGTGCCGGGGATGAAGCCTACTTGGTACCTGTGAATGATATTTTTGATATGTTTTTGAATCCGATTTGCAAAGACTTTGTTGAGAATCTTTGCGTCTGTGTTCATCAGAGAGATCAGCCTATAGTTTTCTTTTTTAAGTGTTCACATATCTTCTATTTTGTTTAAGGTAGTAGCAATATAAAGCTTTTAGTTAAACTAAGAGTTAAACCAGTGTGGTTACTGGCTGTTCCTTAAATTCTATAACTGCTCATCAAACAATGGCAACTTAGATATTTCTAATAGATTTCATCACATCAGTGTGATATGTCATAAATTTTAGATATTTTATCATACTAAATGCCTGTAATGAAGTACCTTTTTTGATATTTAGTTAGCCAAGTGGTAAGAAATTTCTTCCACCTCCTGATGAGAAGTTAATACATATAATAACCTTTAATGGGGAACTAATTCTATTAGAGTTTGAATTTTAAAAAGTACCACACTACTTATCCATGATATGATAATGGTGATAATTGAAAGATAAAAGGTGATAAATTGGGAACAACATAGAGGTAATCCTTTAAGAAGAGAAAATCACTATTTCCTAAGGACATCAATGTGCATGGAAAAGTTGACACCAATTTGAAAACAAGATCAGCAGCACTTAATACAATGTTAATAAAATTTTTTAAAAAATGAACGTAAAAGACATCATCTTCAACAAATATCTATATGCAGAAGAATGAAACTGGTCTTTTATCTGTCAATCTGAAAGAAAATTAGTATTAAATGGATCAATGATCTCAATGTTAGACCAGAAACTAAAAAAAATTCTTAGAAGAAAGACTAGAGAATACACTAGCACTGTGTTGCCTACGTCTGCTTTTTCTGAATAGGACTCCAAAATGCACAGGAAATAAGACCAACACATAAGAAGTAGGATTTCATGAAATTAAAAAGCTTCTGTTCAGCAAAAGATGTTGATAATTAAGCAAAAATGTAACTCATGAAATGGGAGAAAATCTTTGCTAACCACACATGTGATAGATGACTAATATCAAAAGTGTATAAAGAACCCCAAAATTAAATAACAAGGAGGTAAACAATCCAATTAAAATGGGTCTTGGAACTTAAAAGAAACATTTCTCAGGATGAAATTAAAATGTCTAATGAATACCTTAAAAAATGTTCTACCTCCCTAGCCATTAGGGAAATGCAAATCAAAACCACCCAGAAATATCATCTCACCCCAGTCAGAATGGCTAAAATGCAAACACAAACAACAACAAAGGCAGGGAGAAGGGGATTCTTATGCATTGCTGGTGGAAATTCAAACTTGTACAACCTATTTGGACATCAGTATGGGGATTCCTAAAAAAATTAAAAATAAAAATATCATACAACACAGCTATATCATTCCTCGGGATATTCCTAAAGAGATACTTGCACATCCATGTTCACTGCAGCTCTATCCACAATGGCAATGATATGGAATCAACCTAGCTGTCCAACAGTAGATGAATAGATAATGAAAATGTGCTTTATATATACAATGGAATTCCATTCAGCTTCAAGAAAAATGAATTAGTGAAGTTTGCTGGTAAATTGGTGAAACTGGAAGAAATTACACTGAGCAAAGTATCCCAAACATAAAAGATAGACATCCCACTTTCTTCCTTATAAATGAATCTCAGCACTAAATCTTCAGCATGATATAATTAAGCAGAACTCTTTAAAATACCCACAAACTGAAAATAACATAAGTAAGGGGTGGAGGAAGATTCCAAAAGAGTGGAGAAAAAGAACACAGGCAAATAGAACAGTGGAAGGGGAGAAAACAGATACTACACAGAAACACATGAGTTAGTATTAAATATAAATATTTGATAGTAGACCATCATCTAAATACCTTTTATTATACCCTTAGGGGAGAAAAGATCTCAGCATTCTACCAAGATGCATCGTATTGCAATGTAAATTATGGAGGGAGAAAAACACATCTGACCACAGTGTAGAGTATTGACAACGCTAAAATGCTCAGTCCCAATCAGGCAATCCAATTCTCTTCCCATCCCATGGTTCAGGGAACCTAAAGGCATGGAGGTATACTGCTGGCCAGGACAGTACAGATCTACACAATGAGTGACATATCAAGATTCTCCCATGAACCAGTAAGGATATCTGAGGAGAAACAATTACAGTTAATGAGAATCCAACAAGAACATCTCAGGAGAAACATCTACACTTATCAGGAATCCTGAGGGCAGATGCTTGATATGTGAAAGGGAGCTTCATCACCTGTGGGTTTATCCAATGAATGGCAAGTTATACTATCACAGAGTGCTGGTGCCTTACTAGTTCAGGCACCCTTAAGGAACCCTGTATTCCATATATGCAGAGAGACATGAAGACAGGAGGGACAGGGATAGATATGTGAAGGGAGGGGAAACTGGGAGAGGTGATGGGAGGAGGGGAGGGAGAAGGGGCATAGACAGAAACTCATTTTTGTATATATAAAAAGATTAATAAACATGAGAAAAGAAATAAATCATTATTTCCAATGGGAAAAATTCAAAATATACTTCAATCTTTATTTCATTTATTTATTAATTATTTAATCTAAAAGTAATTAAATAATGTGCCAGGGACTGTGATAAATGCTTTGTATCCATCATCCCATTTACTCATACCTACAAACTTATAAGGAGTACTATTTACTATTTTCCTTATATGCCATTCACATTGTAGTAGATACTTGAGTTTGGAGAGCCAATGAATAACACAATAACTTTTGAAAGCCATTTCTCTCAGACAGTTTACAACCTATTGCCTAGGTGATTAAGGAATACAATGCAAAAATAATGATCTAGTTGCCAATTTTATATTTTAACACATAGAGCAGCAAGGCAAGCTTCAAGAATTACATTTAGGAAGGAATCAGCTGATCATCTGAAAATATCCTGATACTGTACTACTTCCTCTTTGTGACTTGGTTTGGTATGCACTTTTTTAAAGGCTATGTTTTCATTTGGTAAGCAATGTGCTGTATAGATCTAATGTAACACAACAACAATGTTCAGTTATAGTTAAGCATTCTGCGAAGTTATTCAATGCTAACAAGTTGGAATAAATAGCATCCACCCATAATGACTTTTATTGTTTATTTTAAGTTAATTAATTATGTTTTGTACTATATGCCATTATGCTTTTCTCTAATAAGCTTTCTACTTGCTACCTTCCCTCCTGCTCTTCTCTTTTTTCTCTATTTACCTACCAAGTAGCCTCCCTCCCTTCTGTTTTTATGGAACATGTATACATAACTATTTTTCTCACAATGTATTAACTTGAAATCAGTTTGCCCTGTTTGTTGCTATTATTGACACAAATATAAAACATTTTTCATTTACAAAACTTGTCACAATAAATTATGTATAGGTAAATAAAATTCCTTTAAAACTGTCATGAAAGACCCCAGAGCTTTGCTTTCATTGTGTAAAAAGTCATGTATAGGGGCTGGAGAGATGGCTTGGGGCTTAAGATTCTGCCTTGCAAGCAGAAGGTTCTGAGTTCAGATCTAATGGCTCAAATAAAAACTGCAGGTGGAAATGGCAGCAACCTGCACTTTTGGCCCTGATGGGCAGAGCCAGGGAAATCCCAGAGTGAAGCAAAAGGAGGTAGAAGCAATCCGGGATGATTCCTGAAGTCATCCTTGATTCTCCAGAAGGGCACACTGTGTCCTCTCTCTGTCTCTCTCTCTCTCACACACACAACCACGCATCCACACATAATAACTAAACATTTAAAAAGTCATATGTATTTCACATGTTGATTTTGTTATATAGTTTATTCTTGAACAATAGCAAGATGAACACTATAGACTCAAAAATCCTTGTATTTAGTCTAGGAATATGACTCAGACAGTTGAAATGCTTGTTGCAAAAGCCTAATGACCAGAGTTCCAGCACCTACAGCTCACATAAAAGCCTGATAATTCTATATCACAAGTGTTTGTCTACCGCTTGCCTATAGGAATTAAGAGGTAGAGACAGCAACTCATGGGCTAGCTTGCACAATGGTGAAGAAACAAGACTGACATCAAGATAGTCCTTTAACTCCACATGCACATTGTATCTTGCATGCACTTGCATTCATGCAAAAATATGCACACATGTACAAGCATGAAACTTTTACACATCTAAACACATGGACACACCACACACATTAAAAGACAAAGTCCACATATTATTCAGAGCTCTCCAGAAATATGACTGTCACTGATTTTGCAAGCACTGCTTATACCATAAAAAGTTAGTTAGTATATATTTTAGTTATACATGTAATATGGTGAAGATATGCAGAACCCATTAGAGAACACATTTTACTACAACACACATATGTCTATTATATATGTATATGCATTATATATATATATATATATATTATTGGAAAGATCATGAGAGTCATACTACAATTGAAATGGACACTGACCATGCTTGGATTCATACAATACTTATAGAAGGTAGTTATGAAGCAATCATACTAGTGCAATATGCTTACCAGACTATTATATGCAGTTTTGATTTAATTCTGCAATTTTATGTTTGTTTACATCCTTCTTGACTGGTTTGCATGTCTGATCTGTAGTGAGACACAGTCTCATGAAGTCTTGGCTGACCTTGAATCCAATAAGTAGCTGATGATGACATTGAAGAACTAATTTTCCTGGCTCCACCTCTCAAGTGTAAATTACAGGTATGTACTACCATGGATGGCTAGCATTTCAATAAAACTGAAACTTTTAATAATTCAATTCTATGTATTTAACCATGCAAGTGAAGGAATAAGTGGTTATATATTACATTCACATTTATGGCACACTTAGTTTTTTCACAATTTTTTGATATTTCTATACCACAGGTTTTATTTGTGTTTTTCAATTTTCACAAATTTCAAAATGTTCTTTAAAAATGTGCAGTTAAAGGGACCCACACAGTACAAATCCATGTTGTCCAAGGAATTGACTAAGAAGAATAGGCTTTGGAGTCCATCTGCTAGTTTCTAGCTTAAGGACTATGGGCAAGTCATTTAACCTAGTTCTGCCACTGTTTCTAACTTGCAAAGTGTAGATGTTAACATTATAATCTTTGTATAGTGCTTCAGACAATTTTTGGCACAAAATTGATCAAAAAGTTTTAGCCCTTATTATCAGCTTACTGTGGAAAGGAATTATGAAAAGTTTGAAATCAAATACCAAATTAAGTAAACTCTTGAAAACTTTTTGATGGCATTTCATCGTGCATTTTTTTCTTTCAGATAATTTCAGATTATCAGTATGATAGGAGCATCTCAGAGCAGTTCATGTTTTCTCTCTTCTTCCCCTCTCCATGACAAGAAATCACTAGAAGAGTATACCAAAGGTTGGCTTTTATCCTTTCAGATTTAAAGAATAAATAAGAAGAGAGATAAAATGGGAAGAAAAAATAGAAAAGGGAAATTAGGGAGAAAAATCTGAGGGTACATTGTCTCGTTCCTTATCCACAGCTGACCGGCTATCTTCAACAATTCCACAGGTAACAAAGTTCTGGGAAAAGTTAAAGCTAGAATAAAGTATTTTGAAATGTCAGGAAAAGGAAATTGCATTTTGAGTTTAAAATTAGAACAAAACTCTTATGTTTTATGAACCCTTAGTATTTGTTTTTGCTAAAACATAGATGAAAGCAAAGTTATCTTTGCAAAGCAGATAAAACAAAACTCATAAAAAATCCTCAAAAAAATAAGTATGCATACATGTGGACAGTGCTAATTCAAACAATTACAACACAAACTGATGTCTTATGTGAAACTAATGGAACATAATAAACCTTATTACACCTATAAAATAGCAAACTTCTTAAGGATAGAGTTCAGCTGCATTTATTAGCTTATTTGTTTAATTTAATCTCCTAAAAATATAAGGGCTAGTGTTACTTAAAATTGTTCTCAATTTCTACTTTTTGAATTGAAATCCTGAAATTTTATGTAACTGGAGTCTGTGTACTGAATCCCATTTCAAAGCGAGTCATAACATAAAGTTACAGCTATTTTTAGTTGCTTATTAAGACTAAAATCTTCAGTGTGTATAAAAAGGCAAGACTGCTAGTATTGCAGCATTTATTGTAAATAGGTTCCATAGTTCATGTCATGTTGATTAATTTTGCCAATTCAGGACTCAAAGTAAGTTTCCCTGAACTAGGAGCAATTATATTTCCCAACTAGAAAAAAGCATGTTTTCCCATTTTGATATAAACATTCACCCTTACATTAAGTAAGAAATGCCTTCACTTATAAACAAAATTCTACATACCTTTCAAAAAATATATATAAACACCCCGCTCCGCCCCCGCTCTGCCGAGCCGGGACGCGTGCGCGGTCCAGCCGGGCCTCGCCGGGATCCTAGGTAAGCTCTGCCCGCACCCGCCCCCCCGCAGAACTCCAGGTCAGCCCGAGGGACCCAGCTCCTACCCCACCATCCAGCCAGAGCCGCACGCAGGGCCAAGGGATGAAGAGGACCTCCCCCTGCACCCGGGCCCCGCCCCAGCTCCCCTCAGGTTAAATAGTTCCATGCCCACTCCACATCCTCCCTTTCCCACCCCCCTCTGCAGGCCGGGTCGCTCACACGGTCCAGCAGGGCTTCACCGCGATCCTAGATAAGGTCCGTACCTGCCCGGCCCCAGAATCCCAGGCCAAAAAATTTCAGTTCAGTGAAATTGAAAGATCTTAAGAGTTAAAACGACAATGCCAAAGTCAAAGTGCAAATCCATGAGAAGCAACACTCAAGTAAACAAATTTCCCACTGAAGAAATTAATCCCATAATGTTAGACTCCAACAAGAACAAACCCACGGAAAATGGCCGTGAAAGCCTGACCCAGAATAACGACTTTCAAAATATGATCATTAACATGTTCAATACTATGAAAGAGGAAATCCGGGAGGAATTACATAATCGAATCAATCGCTTTGAAGAGGAACACAACAGACATTTAGAGGAGTTGAGAAAAACAGTGCAAGAAACAAAAACTGGCATAGAGCAGTTAAAACAGACTCAAGCAGAGTTTAAAACTGAGCTACAAGACATCTTCAACCCAGAACTCCACAGAGAGTCTTATCAACAGAACTAACGAATCAGAAAACAGAGATTCAGACTGTGAAGATAAAGTGGGAGTACTAACCAGCTCAATGGAAGAGGTTGTTAAAGCCAAAAAGATAGAGAGAAATATCCAATAGATATGGGACACCCTGAAGAAGCCTAACATTCATATTCATGGAATACCAGAGCAAGAATCTCAAAATACCACCCCGGAGGAAATTTTTCAAACCATCATCAAGGAAAATTTTCCTCATCTAAAAAAAGAGAGGCCCATCCATATACAAGAGGCATTCCGCACCCCAAACAGAAATGACCAAAACAGAAGCAAGCCACGGCAAATAATAGTTAAAACACTCCACATTCAAGATAAAGAACTGGTGCTGAGAGCTTCAAGGGAGAAAAAACAAGTCACTTTTAAAGGTAAACCTATTAAAATAACAAATGATTTCTCAGTCGAAACAGTAAAAGCAAGAAGAGTTTGGAGAGACATACTTCAAGTATTGAATGAGCAAAAATGTCAACCCAGGCTGATTTACCCTGCAAAACTATCCATCATGATCGAGGGAGAAAGAAAAATCTTCCAGCACAAAAACAACTTGAAGGGATACATGTCCACCAAACCAGGCCTTCAAAAAATGCTAGAAATGATACTCAAGCTTGAAGAAAAAAACAGGCATATCCAGGAGAACAGAAGGCAAGTATAACACCATTAAAAGAGAAGCAATATACTTATAAAAACTACTAAACATAATAAATGCCTGGAATTAAAAATAGTTTCTCCATTATAACACTAAATGTTAATGGACTTAATTCACCCATCAAGAGACACAGATTACAAACTTGGATTAAAAATCACAATCCATCAATCTGCTGCCTGCAGGAAACCCATCTCACCACAAAAGAGGCACGCTCTAAAAATAAAAGGCTGGTCAACAATTCTACAAGCTAATGGAAGCAGAAAACAGGCAGGGGTAGCAATTATGATATTAGACAGAGTGGACTTCAAACCAAAGAAAATTATAAGAGACACGGATGGATACTACATTTTAGTCACAGGTACAATTCACCAGGAAGACTTCACAATACTGAACATATATGCACCCAATACAGGCTCCTCCACATTCATTAAGAAAACCTAACAGCGTCTACAGCAAGAAATCAACCCCCAATCGATAATTCTTGGGGACTTCAACACTGCCCTCTCAACATGGGATAGATCAACAGGTCAAAAGCTTAACAGAGACACTTTGGAACTTAATCAAACCCTGAAAGAAATGGACCTTATAGATCTCTATCGAACTTTTCACCCACGCACCAAAGAATACACATTTTTCTCAGCAGCACACGGAACTTTCTCCAAAATAGATCACATATTGGGCCACAAAAAGAATCTACACATATACAAGAAAGTTGAAATTCTAACCTGTGCCCTATCAGACCACCACGGCCTAATGCTGGACATCCACAACACATCAAACAAGAGAAAATACACTAACTCCTGGAAACTTAACAATATGATGATAAATGAGAAATCGATTCAGGAAGAAATTAAAAAGGAAATTCAAGATTTTCTGAAAGTGAATGATAATGAAAATAGAACTTACCAAAATCTCTGGGACACAATGAAAGCTGTTCTAAGAGGTAAGTTCATAGCTCTTAATGCCTACATCAAAAAAATGGAACATCAGAAATAAACAACTTAACAATGCAGCTTAAAGCTTTAGAGAAACCGGAGCAATCTGATCCCAAAAGTAGTAGAAGAGAGGAGATTAGCAAAATAAGGGGAGAAATATCTGAAATCGAGATTAAGAAAACAATAGAAAAAATCAACCAGTCAAAAAGCTGGTTCTTTGAAAAAATCAATAAGATTGATACACCCCTAGCTAAATTAACCAAAAGCAAGAGAAAGAAAACCCAAATTAACAAAATTAGAAATGAACATGGAGTTATCACTACTGATACCCAAGAAATCCAGAGAATTATAACATCATATTTCAAAAACTTATACTCTGTGAAGTTTGACAACACGAAAGAGATGGATGAATTTGTAAGTAATCACAACTTACCTAAATTGAATCAGGAAGTTGTGAATTATTTAAATAGTCCTATAAAATATAAGGAAATTGAGGAAGTAATCTTGAATCTTCCCACCAAAAAATGTCCTGGACCAGATGGATTCAGCACAGAGTTCTTCCAGACATTTAAGGAGTTAATAATACCAATACTCCTCCAACTGTTCCATCAAATAGCAAAGGAAAGAATGCTACCAAATTCCTTCTATGAAGCTAATATCGTTTTAATCCCCAAACCTAATAAAGACTCACTTAAAAAGGAAAACTATAGGCCGGTCTCTGATGAACACAGATGCAAAGATTCAAAACAAAGTTTTAGGAAATCGGATTCAAAAACATATTAAAAAGATTATTCACGGGGACCAAGTAGGCTTCATCCCTGGCACACAAGGTTGGTTCAACATACGCAAATCAATAAATGTAATTCATCATGTAAACCAGTCCAAAGTACAAGACCACATGATACTCTCGATAGATGCAGAAAAAGCTTTTGACAAGATCCAACAGCCTTTGATGATCAAAACGCTAGAGACAGTAGGAATGGAAGGAACCTTTATCAATATAATAAAAGCTATATACAAAAAGCCCACAGCAAGGATTATGCTCAATGGGGAACAATTGGAAGCATTCCCACTTTGATCAGGAACTAGACAAGGCTGTCCACTCTCACCACTTCTATTCAATATTGTACTTGAAGTCTTAGGTGAAGCCATAAGACAAGAAAGGGACATAAGAGGGATTCAAATCAGCAAGGAAGAAGTCAAGCTATCCCTATTTGCAGATGACATGATCTTATACCTGAGGGATCCCATAAACTCCACCAGGAAGCTCCTGGAACTAATTGAGAAGTTCAGCAGGGTGGCAGGATACAAAATAAATGTGCAAAAATCAGAGGCCTTCCTATATGCCCAGAATAAAAGAAGTGAAAAATCCTTGAGAGAAACAATCCCATTTACTATAGCCCCTAAAAAAATGAAATACCTTGGTATAAACCTAACCAAGGAGGTAAAAGACCTTTACAATGAAAACTTTAAAACCCTAAAAAAGAAATTCCATAAAACACCAGAAGGTGGAAAGACCTCCCATGTTCCTGGATTGGCAGAATCAACATCATAAAAATGACCATCCTACCAAAGGCAATATACAGATTCAATGCTATACCAATTAAAATCCCAAAGCAATTCTTTAAAGAAGTTGACCAAACGATCTCAAAATTCATATGGAGGCACAAAAGACCCAGGAAAACAAACACAATCCTGAGTAACAAAAACACTGCTGGAGGTATTACCATACCGAACCTTAGTCTATTACAAATCCATAGTTATAAAGACAGGCTGGTACTGGCTCCAAAATAGACACACAGATCAATGGATAAGGATTGAAGACCCAGATATAAGCCCACAAAATTACAGCCATTTGGTCTTTGATAAAGGGGCCCAAAGAATCCAATGGAAAAAGAACAGCATCTTCAACAAATGGTGCTGGCAAAACTGGTTCTCCACATGCAGAAGAGTAAAGCTGGACCCGTACTTGTCACCATGTACAAGAGTTAATTCCAAATGGATCAAGGACCTTGATATAAGGCCAGAGACTATAAAAACCATAGTTGGAAGGATAGGGAACTCCCTGGAGCTGATTGGGCTAGGCCAACATTTCCTAAACAGACATGCAATGGCACAGTCACTGCTATCAACTCTCAACGGTTGGGATCTTGTGAAATTAAAGAGCTTCTGTTCAGATAAGGAGATTGTAACACGAGCTCAAAGGCAGCCCACAGAATGGGAGAAAATCTTCACTAACCATATATCTGATAGAGCTCTACTGTCCAGAGTGCACAAAGAACTTAGAAAACTAAACATCAAGGAAACCAATGGCCCAATTAAAAAATGGGCCCTGGAACTTAAAAGAAATTTTACCAGGGAAGAAATTAAAATGTCTAACAAGTATCTTAAAAAGTTCACAGACGTTCTTTACTGATCTCACCAGAAGGGGAGGGCATATAGTCTAGCAGATAAAAAGTAATCATTTTGCAAATGGGTGATGGACCCCTCCCTCACTGAGGTTTCCTACTCTTATTACATCTACCCTTGAATGTGCTATTACAACAAGACTCCAGTTTAACAGCTTTTTGTCTCTGGCCAGGGGGTGACATACAGTGCCCAGCAGAATGGAGTGAAGGGAATTGCAGGAGCAGCAAAACTGCAAAAGAAAATCAACAAATCACGATCCAGAACTTCAGAGACTATATCAATCACATAGAACTAGGACAGCCTAATGTCTCCCCATCCTGGAGCTCAGGGACATTTGCGGAAGAGGGGGCGGTAAGATTGTAAGAGCAAAAGGATGGGAGGAGCAACGATTTGCAAGATTCTCAACAATAGTTGGGGCCAAAGCAATCGTAATGGGACTTTGCATGCCCTGCGCAATGTCCAGCGCACTGTTGCCCTCATAAAGTCTAGCATCTGTTAAGGGCACCGAGACCCCTGGAGGCAAGGGATTGACAGCCATAGTAGTGATCTTATGCTTAAGGGGAACAAGAGAAAGGGCTTATGGAAATGCCACTGGGTCCTTATATGTCATCGGAGAGGAGGACCCAATGGAGAGTTAGGTGTATACAATAAAGGACTCTCTGGGAATTGGGGGGAGGCACTGGGGGAAGGGGAGGGGGAGGAGGGGGGAGGGAGGGAACTGGTAAAAATTTTTTAAATGTATAATTAAATTTTTAATTAAAAAAAAAGAAAACAAATATCTTAAAAAATGCTCCACTTCTTTAGCCATCAGAGAAATGCAAATCAAAACTTCCCTGAGATATCATCTCACCCCGGTCAGGATGGCAAAAATCCACAATACAAACAACACCAAATGCTGGAGAGGATGTGGAGAGAGGGGAACTCTGCTACATTGCTGGTGGGAATGCAGGCTCATACAGCCACTCTGGTGAGCCATCTGGTGATTCATAAAAAAATTAAAGATTGAAATGCCATATGACCCTGCGATTCCACTCTTGGGTATTACCCCCCATACAGCAGAGGTTCACCTCGATAGCACAAGCACAACCATGTTCATAGCAGCACTGTTTACAATAGCAAAGACATGGAATCAACCCAAATGTCCAACAATTGACGAGTGGATAAGGAAACTGTGGTACATGTAAACAATGGAGTACTACTCAGACATCAAAAATGATGAATTACTGGAATTTGCCGGGAAATGGATTTCATTAGTAACAATTATATTAAGTGAAGTATCCCAAACCCAGAAAATTAAGCACCGTATATACTCCCTAATGGGTGGCTCCTAGTACCAAACCCACCAAGCCCACCTTGAGACACTCATAGGTAAACCTATGTATTACCTACAGTAATTGCAAGGATTATGAACAGGAGGGATGGGGTTGGAGGGCCACACCAGAAACAAGGAGAGAAGTGACCATGTTACAGTAGAGAAAATAGGCCTGCATCAAGGACTGTAAGAATGTAATGTGACACCTGGTTAAGTTCACACACATTCGTTTCTGATCATTTACAACTAAGGGGGTATGAGGTCACCAGAAGGGGAGTAACCATTTTGCAAATGGGTGATTGACCCCTCCCATTGGCAAATGCCATATGACCCTGCGATCCCACTTTTGGGTGTAAGTATTACATCTACCCTTGAATGTGCTCTTATAATAAGATTCCAGTTTAACAGTTTTTTGTCTCTGGCCAGGGGGTGACATACAGTGCCCATCACGATGGAGTGAAGGGCATTACAGGAGCAACCAAACTGCAACAGAAAATCATCAAACCACTATCCAGAACTTCAGAGACTCTATATCAACCACCTAGAACTAGGCCAGACTAATCTCTCCCCATCCTGAAGCTCAGGGACATTTGTGGAAGAGGGGGCGGTAAGAGTGTAAGAGCAAAAGGATGGGAGGAGCAATGATTTGCAAGATACTCCACACAAGTTAGGGCCGAAGCAATCATAATTGGACATTGCATGCCCTGTGCAAATGTCCAACACACTATTGACCTCACAAAGTCTAGCATCTGCTAAAGGCACCAAGATCCTTGGAGGCAAGGGATTGACAGCCACAGTAGTGTTCCTATGCTTAAGGGGAACACAGGAAAGGGTTCAGGGAAAGGCCACTGGGTCCTTGTACGTCATCGGAGAGGAGGGCCCAGAGGAGAGTCAGGCGTGCACAAGAAAGGACTCTGGGAATTGGGGCGGGAGGCACGGGGGGATGGGGAGGGAGGGGTGAGGGGAGGGGGAGCAGGGGGTTCGGGGGGAGGAAGAGGGAGGGAGGGAACTGGTGGTGTATGAGCTGAAATAATAATAAAAATGTATTATAATAAAAATAAATGCTGGGCTGGGACATAATGGAACTTAATCACAATCCCATGTTGCTTCAGGGGAGTTATATGTGAAACAAAATTTTCATTGTATTGAAGTTCCATTCTGGAAATATTTATTTATTTTCAAAATTGCCAACTTTTACTTGAAAAGTTTAATTGGTTTATATTCAAGGCACTAAAGGAAAGGAAAATTTGCTTTCACAAGACATTGGTGGATTTTACTTAACATTTACAGATTTGTTCTTCTTACAAACGGTATTTCTTTCAAGTGATCATGAAATTTAAGTGAAGAGAATCCATCCTAGATATGGACTTAATAACCAAATTAGAATAAAACTAATTGATAATTTGTCAATCATTTTGATCACTGTACCTTTTTTCTCTGATTTGTCGGAAACTTTTCCTCCAGTGGGAGAGTAAGTAGTATCCATGGACTCGGTCCCTGTGTTCCCATTGCTAATTCCATTCGCATAGATCTGTCCAACTGGTTGCAACTGCCAAGTCAGGCCGAACAAATGTACTGCTGCAAGAAAACAAGCGTATATTAACTTATTCTGACTCACTGAGAAGGCTTCTAAACTATCTATTCTCTCCTAAAAATGTCATAATCAGCTATTTTTTTTTTTTTGGTTAGGCTAAGGAACCAGGAGTTTATCACTATATTATACAAGTAGCTACATTCTCAAATAATTGATGGCAAAATGTTGACACGAATGCCATTTCATCAATAGTTTTATAAATTGGAGGGTTAATTAACCAGTTACAGTGTGTTTGGACTTAGCGCTTTAGTGTTTGCAAACAGAAAGTACTGCACAGTAATATGGATAGACTATTACAAACATATGAGAACTTCCTTAAAGTTCTGATTCAATTGACTAAACATTTACGGAATGGCTACCATTCCTAAAGCACTTCATAGCTGCTATGATGGTCAAAACTAGATGCTTATTAGGGTGAGGATGTTAGTATTACAAGTTAAAAATAATCCTAATAGTATGCAGAAGATTTGACAAAAAAGCAGGTTTAATTTTGCATTAGAAGATTTAAAGACACCTGGCATTGCCACTGGGCAGAAATATGGCTGCACATCTACTCTGAATGAGACTATAAAAATATTGCAATTTCATGAAAGAAATTTGACACCATTTATAATAACAGAATAAATACAAACACTGACTCATCTTTGAGATAATAATTCAGTTTCTAAGAAATTGGTTTGAATAGAATTAAGATTATTATATTTGAGAAAAATTTTGAAAGTAATCATTAATATAAATATTTATCAATTAAGTTGCAATTAAATAACTAATGATGCAATGAAAATTGTGTAGCTATTAAAATCTTGCTGCTGAAGACCATGTTATAGCATACAAACATTTATAATATATGAAATGAAAATACTGGGCTCCTAAAAAGTATGAATAATATGATTTGAATTATAGGTATGTACCTGTGTGTATTTGTGCTAATGTCTAGGAAAAAATGCATGGGAAACAATATGTAAATGGTTTGGGAAGTTTATGGAAAATTTTCTTTTTCTGCTTTATGATTTTTATAGTTTTCATGTTTTTACAGTAAACATGAAAAGTTTTTTTTTTTTTTTGATGATTTTTTTTTATTAAAAATTTAATTATACATTTTAAAAATTTTTTACCAGTTCCCTCCCTTCCCCCTCTTCCCCCTCCCCTTCCCCCAGTGCCTCCCCCCCAATTCCCAGAGAGTCCTTTATTGTGTGTGCCTAACTCTCCACTGTGTCCTCCTCTCCGATGACATATAAGGACCCAGTGGCATTTCCATAAGCCCTTTCTCTTGTTCCCCTTAAGCATAAGATCACTACTATGGCTGTCAATCCCTTGCCTCCAGGGGTCTCGGTGCCCTTATCAGATGCTAGACTTTATGAGGGCAACAGTGCGCTGGACATTGCGCAGGGCATGCAAAGTTCCATTATGATTGCTTTGGCCCCAACTATTGTTGAGAATCTTGCAAATCGTTGCTCCTCCCATCCTTTTGCTCTTACAATCTTACCGCCCCCTCTTCCGCAAATGTCCCTGAGCTCCAGGATGGGGAGAGATTAGGCTGTCCTAGTTCTATGTGATTGATATAGAGTCTCTGAAGTTCTGGATTGTGGTTTGTTGATTTTCTTTTGCAGTTTTGCTGCTCCTGCAATTCCCTTCACTCCATTCTGCTGGGCACTGTATGTCACCCCCTGGCCAGAGACAAAAAGCTGTTAAACTGGAGTCTTGTTGTAATAGCACATTCAAGGGTAGATGTAATAAGAGTAGGAAACCTCACTGAGAGAGGGGTCCATCACCCATTTGCAAAATGATTACTTTTTATCTGCTACACTATATGCCCTCCCCTTCTGGTGAGATCAGGAAAGAACGTCTGTGAACTTAACCAGGTTTCTCATTACTTACTTGCAGACCTTCATGGAGGCCTATTTTCTCTGCTGTAACATGGTCTCCTCTCTCTTTGTTTCTGGTGTGGCCCTCCTAACCCATCTCTCTTGTTCATAATCCTTGTAATTACTGTGTTACATAGGTTTACTTTTGAGTGTCCCAATGTGGGCTGGGTGAGTTTGGTACTAGGAGCCACCTATTAGGGAGTACATACGGCGCTTAATTTTCTGGGTTTGGGATACTTCACTTAATATAATTCTTTCTAATGACATCCATTTCCCAGCAAATTCCAGTAATTCATCATTTTTGATGGCTGAGTAGTACTCCATTGTATAGATGTACCACAGTTTCCTTATCCACTCGTCAACTGTTGGACATTTAGGTTGATTCCATGACTTTGCTATTGTAAACAGTGCTGCTATGAACATGGTCGAGCTTGTGCTATCGAGGCGAACCTTTGCTGCTTGGGGGGTTATTCCCAAAAGTGGGATAGCAGGGTCATATGGCATTTCAATCTTTAATTTCTTTAAGAATCTCCAGACGGCTCGCCAGAGTGGCTGTATGAGCCTGCATTCCCACCAACAATGTAGGAGAGTTCCCCTCTCTCCACATCCTCTCCAGCATTTGTCGTTTAAACATGAAAAGTTTAACATCTGCGGGATGAAGCTTCCATTTTAGAGGAGATGGTTTAAAGGAAAAATAAATTAAATATGGCTGGGCCGATGAAGAATGATTTTATGAAATAAGAAGGACTATAAGTGGGATTTAAATGATGCATAGTACTCCGACAGGTGACAGCCATGGGTGGGGAAAAGGGGTGTATTGAATAAAATTTGACCTTGTAATGTAAAGGATGTATTTGTGGCAAATGAAGTTGGTAAGGTTCATTGGAGCTTAACTACCTTTAGGTGATGAATGTTAATGGCAGAATTTTAGAATAAAGGTCAAATTTTGAAACATTTTGAGAGTCACACTCATGTATTTGAATTTAACTCATTAAGCAATGGAAACATTGTTATTTTCTGATGGGATAAATGATATGATCAGTTTTCATTAGGGAGTTGAATTACAAAGAAAAATTATTCATTTAAGGTTTTCAGGCAGATAGTATCTTCACAATTCTGTTTACGACAAGGTGGATTGGGAACCTAAAATGTGCATCAAGGAAATATGTTAGATGGAATTGCAATACTGAAGGTGATGGTGTTTCATTAACATAATATCATAAGAGTGCCTCAATTATTTTCAGTGGAAAAGCAAAGCAGACTCCATGAAGTGACGACATCTTAGAATTTGTCAGTGTGTGTGTGTGTGTGTGTGTGTGTGTGTGTGTGTGTGTGTTCATGCATATACTTGCATCAGAGGGCATGGTGTGTCCCTGTAGAGGACCAAGGATGACTTTGGGAATCATCCTGGATTGCTTCTGCTTCTTTTTTGTTTTGCTTGCTTTTGGATTTCTCAAGTTCCACCTCCCAGGGTAGAAAGTACAGGCCACTGCCATTTCTGCCTGGAGTTTTTAATGTGGGATCCAGGATCCGAACTCAGGACCTTCTGCTTGGGAGGCAGACTCTTAAATGCCGAGCCATCGTTCCAGTCCTGGCAGCAATTTTTATATACATTTTTGATATGTACGTACATCTAATGCATCGTGCCGGTGTACGAGGGAAAATCATGGAAAAAGTAAGGTAATAAGTAAAGGATTAAAACAAAATGAGTAAGGCTTTGAGCCAGAGGAGTTGAAAAAAAGGAGTTTTAACAGATTCAGGGAATTATTCACTTAGTTTACAGATGTTTGGGACTGAATCTGTTTCATTGAGTGATGATTAGTGAACATATGGTTTGAGGCAAGATTAGACAATTAAAGTAAATTGAGCATCAGGGATACATAGTTTCAGAAAATGATTGGACATGTAGACAGATTATAGAAGGTGTGAAGAATGCAGAAATAATGTTAAAATAAGACTGCAAAGACATGCACACACACACACACACTCACACACACACACATACACACACATACACACACACACACACGAGTCAACTGTTAGAAGAGTGAATGGAGTCAATAATGAGACAGTGTTAAGAGAGAACAGGGTCTAAGGAAGAAATTGGAGACATTCTACTTGTTTTAATGAATAAATATCACCAAAAGGCAAAATCTGAATCTGTTCAAAAGCCATCTCATACTTTTGTTTCTGTTGTTAAACATATTAAAAGGAGCTAATTTGTGCTTCTAGCTCTCATATACCGTGAATGAATTAATGACTGAAAAGAGAACAGCTAGCTGACAGTTCATTTAAAAATCATTCATCCACTCATAGTTGGAGTTCAACAGATTTTAGCATCTTTTTTATCTTTAAAACTTTCAAGCATTTAATTAGTTTCTACCCTTTTCTTTGGATTAAAGCCAGTGCTGCTTGATGAATTTCTCTTGCAATTATTGGAAACAATTGAAACCAAAGGATAATGTCTCTGAGTAAGATATGGCATATTAATAAAGCTTATTAGTGACATTAGTGAAATTTCCTGGCCAAAGGACTCAATATTTGGTAACCATCTTGTCCCAATTAAAGGTGTTTATTGCTATCATAGAAAATTTTGTCTACTCTGGCTTCCAAAATAATTTGAATATTATGAATATTACAAATCACATTAAAATGTGCTTCATTTCCTTGTTCAATTACTATAGTGAAATTACATGGGCTATATGTAACAAAAGGCACAAGGTTCTCATTTTGAAGAACAAGAGAGTCATTTTGTGTACTTCATTTAAGTTAAACCAGTTTTCTGAAGACATTAAAAAATGAGAAAAATGCATGTGAAAAGATAATCATTTCACAATGTGTAATGTTAGGATTTATCTTTCACTTATAGAAGAAATGGACTGTTTCCATCTAATCAAAGCAGATAAAGATGCATGGAAACATTTAGTTGAACACTGTGAGAGCACAGAATCTTTATAACTTTTAGTGTATCACACGTTTCTTAGGGAGCAAGCTGTTTGGATATTTATATGTATGAATATATAATGAAAATTAATTACTTGCTACATATAAAGGTACCTTGGGAAGGTGACTGACCTTATCTCTTCTCTAAATTGAATTTCCACACGCTGAATTGTGAAAGGAAGCAAAACAGTGCACTTATTTGCAGAGCAGTCTGTGGCTACTAAAGAACTCCAGAATTTTATTAGAAACAATAATACTTTGCCCATATTAAGGCAAAAAATAAATTTATGCTGAACTGGGACATATATAAATACACAACTAAAGAGATGGGGTTGTGGTTCTTAAGTGGATTTTTATTAATTTGACAAATATTTTCAAATCATATGCAAAGTACATTAGAAATGATGGAAATACAGACAAATAAAATAGCAAAAAATATTAACACACTATGGAATTTGGTTCAGATTGAAAGAAAAATGAAACTGGAACTGGAAATCACTTTAGCAATTGATATAACTTAAACTCAGAAAGACAAATATTTTCAGAGTGGGGAAAGACGGTACTAGAATACATGGTGACATGAAAACTGAAAGTGGATACTGATTGGGGGAAGGTAACCACTAAGAGAGACATGGGGAGTGGGAAAAGAAGTGAAAAAACACAATCAACAAAGCCAATGCATGTATGGAAATGCAAACCCTTTGCTCTGTGCTATAATTTTAAAAATGAGTAAAATAGTGAACAATGTACATAATACAGATAGGATAGCTTCTGGTGAACTAAAATGTCCACCACACATAAAAAAAATCATATAGCTTAATTAGCAGAGGCACACTGTCAGCTTTGAAATGAAGATGATATTCAGCATCCTTAGTTTTCAGTAGATCCTCATTCAGAGCCACATTAGTTGGATGATTTCCTCAAATCCAAGTATTACCATTACAAACCAATAGTTAAGATGTAAAATTAGGTAAGAGATAAATTACAAATTTTAAGTTATATTCATATGTCGATTCAGCAAATAACTTTGCTTACTTTGTGCTAAGATGATTTTGCTATTCTTGTTTAGAACAATGAATGAAATGGGGAAAAAAAAATCTCTACCCTCCTAGAACTCCAATCAATAGGTGATGTGTAAGATAGGCAGTGAAAAATAAATGATATAGTATAAATTAAAGAATAAAATTGTTATAGAAACAAACATAATTAAGATACTGGGAAGCTAATAGGGTTATGAATAAAAAGCAGACAAGAGAATGTTGTAGTTAATACTGTCAATATTACAGGACATAGAATCACTTAAGAGGCAATACTCTGGATATGTCAGTAAGGGATCATCTAGATTAGGTTAACCTCTGAGCATTCTTGTGATTATCTAGGCATTATCTAGATTAGGTTAAGTGAAAAACACCTTAAAAACAGATAATACCTTAAAAACAGATAGTACCATTTCCTGAACTTGGTTCCTGGACTACAAAAAAGGAGAAATTGTGCTGAACACCAGTAATTATTGTTGTTTCTTTCCTGAGTATGGATGCATGTGATCTTCTAGAGTCCTGCTTTTCCCACCATGCCTTCCCTCTCATAATGTACTGAACTCTCAAGCTGTAAACCAGAATAAACCCCTTTTGCATCAGTCATTTTTTTCAGAATATTATACTACAGCCACACAAGAGTAACTAAAATCGGGTAGTCAGAGAAAGCCTCTTAGAGGAGGTCACATTTGAAAAATGATTGAAATGAGATGAAGGCATGAGTATCAAGTAGAACTTTTCAGACAGGTCGAATCAATTTTAAAAAATTCGTGAAATCTTAAATGGAATCTGTGAGAAGCACTAAGAAGTGTAATGTGTGGTCAGTCAGAAGGGAAAATTGTTAGAAAAATTCATATACATAAGGACTAGACCTATAGTCTTCTCATTTCAGTGCTACTATTCATTCTGCAGCTGATTACCAAAACACAAAAAGTGAATAGAATCTAGTAAAATTTTAAGATCATATATATCCAAATGACCTCTACTACTTGAAAACTGAAGTAGATAAAAATATGGGTACTTCTATTAGTTCCTTTTCTTGTTACTGTGATACAACACTATGAAAAAACACCTCATGGGTAAAGGAATCACTGTCACACATTCTGAGTGTTCAAACCATCATAGGGGACAAGTCATGCTGGTTGGTTATATTGTATCTACGGTAAGAAAGTAGAGAATATTCAGCTCACCAGTTTCTTTTTATTCAGTTCATGACTCCAGTTCACATGATTAAGGTGGTTCTCACCACTCAAATAACATTATCTAGATAATTCCTCATAGTGATGCTCACAGGCTTGTCTCCTAAGTGATTTTTAAATGCCGAAAATAAGGTTTTCTTTTCTTTCCTTCCTTCCTTCCTTCCTTCCTTCCTTCCTTCCTTCCTTCCTTCCTTCCTTCCTTCCTTCCTTCCTTCCTTCCTTCCTTCCTTCCTTCCCCTCTCTCTCTCTTTCTTTCTCTCTCTCTTTCTCTCTCTCTCTTTCTTTCTCTCTTTCTTTCTCTCTCTCTTTCTTTCTTTCTTTCCTCTCTCTCTTCTTTCTCTCTTTCTCTCTTTCTCTCTCTCTCTCTTTCTCTCTCTCCTCTCTTTCTCTCTTTCTCTCTTTCTCTCTTTTCTCTCTTTCTCCTCTCTCTCTTCTCTCTTCTCTCGTTTCTCCTCTTTCTCTCTTTCTCTCTTTCTCTCTTTCTCTCTTTCTTTCTTTCTTTCTTTCTTCACCACCACAGTACTTCTAATTTCAAGCAACATTAAAGTTGTTGGTCCTAATGACATACACAAAAGTATATACTCAGTAAGCAGACAGGGAGGAACACCATCTGACTCTTAAGGGGCAAGTACTAGTCACATCATGTACACTTTACTGAAACTCAATTATTGTATACAATGTGTATGCCTATTTAGGTAATCTTGAAATAATGATTTCATCCATTCAGAACATCAGTCCCTAATGGTCTTTTTTTTAATAAATATTCTCTAATGCTTGCCCCTACACAGCTCGTGATCATTATTCATTTTATCAAATTTCAAGGAACTATGCTCTGAAATTATAATTTCATAATAAAGTTTAGGTAGCAAGTGGAAGATCTATTTCTGCTGCACGTTGTCAGATGGACAGCACAGGCTTAAGTATTCAGATTGTATTTCTCATGATCTATTAAAATATGTAGGATGATTCCATGAGCCTAATTTCTTATCTTGAACATTTCTTAGACACCTCCAAGTCTCATTGTGGATGTAGCTCTACAATGATTTCCAGAGGGTGGACTTTAAAATGGCAGTTTCTAGAAACATGTGCATTTCAGGGCTGGAGAGGTGGCTCAGAGGTTAGGTCTCTGCTTTGCAGGCGGAAGGTCCCGAGTTCGGATCCTAGACCCACTTATAGACGCTGGGCGGAAGTGGGGGCAGCCTGCGTTTGTGGTCCTGGTAGGGCGGAGCCTGTGAGTTCTGAGGCAGAGTAAACAAGGAGAAGGTGAAAGGTGGTCCATGGTGGTTCCCGAATTCGCACGTGGTTCTGTACATGTGTGCACACACACACAAACACACACACACACACATGCATACACACGTGCGCACACACGCACACACAATTGAATAAAATAAAATAAAAAAATTAGAAACGTGCATTTCCATTATACTACCCTTCAAGAAAGACATATTTGCTTACAGTGAGGCAAAATGTGGGAACTACAACCTGGAGAAGTTAGACTTGTGCTGTCCAGTGGAGTAGTCACTTAACTACATGCATTTTCTAAGTACTTGAAATTTAGTTAACATGATGAAACAAGGAATGCAAAATATCACATTAATAATTTATTTTATTTATTTACTTTTTATTATTTATTTAATTGTGCATGTGTGCATGTGTGTATGTGTCTGTGTGTGGAACCACGGGCAAATTCGGGAACTACCATGGACGCCTCCACCTCCTCCTTGTTTACTCTGCCCCGGGATTCACAGGCTCCGCCCTACCAGGACCAGAAACGCAGGCCGCCCCTGCTTCTGCCTGGCGTCTATACGTGGGGTCTAGGATCCGAACTCAGGATCTTCTGCCTGCAAGGCAGAGGCTTAACCCTTGAGCCACCTCTCCAGCCCCCACATTAATAATTTTATGCCAATTACATACTGAAATAATATTTTGGATATATTAGATTCAACAAAAATTTTATTAAAATTAATTTCACCTATTACTTTTTATGTTTTTAAATATGGATGCCATAAATACTAAATTATATATGCAATTCATATTGTATTTCTATTAAATACTGATGATCTCAACTATCTAGAACATTTAACAAAGATAAAGGAAAGGGAAAAGGGTGGGGGAGAGTGCAAGAGGAGACTGGGGAAGGGAGGAGAGAGGGAGAGGACCAGGAGCCTATATGATTAGGGAAAAAAATAAATTAAAAAAAGATACAATGTTTCTCCTTTAGCACTCTAACAAGGGACCAAAATATTTTCAAAGATCTGTTGGTATGTTTGCTTCAAAAGGCCAGAACCATGCCATCTTCATTTTTCTGTCCCTAGTTTTTTTTTATATATAAATTTCTTTTCTTTTTGCCATGCTTCATGTGTGTGTATGTGTGTGTGTGTGTGTATCAAAGGGCACTATGTGCCCCTGTGGTGGACCAAGGGTGATTACGAGAATCACCCTGTATTGCTTCTACTTCCTATTTGCTTTGCTCTGGAGTTTCCCAAGTGCTACCTTCCAGGACCAGAAATGCAGGCTGATATCATTTCCACCTGGCATTTTTATGTTGGATTGGGGATCCTAACTCAGCACCTTCTGCTTCTGAAGTAGAGGCTTAACCTCTGAACCATCTCTCCATTCCCTATTCCTGGTTCTTAATTATTGTGGCTACTCTTCTCTGTTGTTCTGAGACACTACTAATATACAACTTAAGGGGAGAAAAGGGAGATTTATTTGGTTTATGGTTCCAGAGTGGATGTAGTCCATTTATGGTAGGGATCACACAATAGAAGCCATGGCTGAAGGCAGGAGCAAAAGGTCAGTTCAGGTCTCAGTGGTCATTATGGAGGCAGAGAGGAAGAGAAACTGAAAAGTAGGGTCAGGGCGCCAAACCTCAAGCTCACCTCCTGCTGTGATGTCCCTGCTTCCAACAAAGCACAACAACCTAAAGGTCCATGACCTTTGGAAACATTAACATCAGAATTCAAACACATGAGCCTGTGGGGACAACTCACATTCAAACCGTGACACTAACTCAGCACTTCATTGTTAGCAAATAATCTACTTATGCACCTCTAATAAGAATGCAATATGGAAAAATGCCTTTGAAACACAACTTTGGTATGTACCATAAATTAAATTTGTAATATTTCTTGACCAAGGAATTTCATTATTGGATATCTGTAATAAATAATCACATATGTACATGATGCACATGTGAAGGGAAAGTCATTATGGTAATATTAAAATACTGACTTTTAATATATATGAATTAGACCTGACAGTCATCCATGGAAAAGATATATCCATAATATAAAATCTTCGATAAATCTCATTTACATAATCTACTCATATGTATAGACAGAGAGATATTGTATGCTGTATCATTGATATGAATATTTTATGCTTTTTTATTTGTTGTGTATGTGCTTGTATGTGTGCGTGTGTGTGCGTGCATGTGCATGTATGTGTATCAGAGGGCCCCATGTGTGCCTGTGGAGGCCCAAGGGTGACTTTGGCAATCATCCTCGATTACTCTACCTGTTTTTTGCTTCTCTCTGGGATTGCCCAGGTTATGCCTGCCAGGACTGAAATTATTAGTTACAGTCATTTCTGTCCAGTGTTTTTACAGGGGATCCAGGATCCAAACTCAGGTCCTTCTGCTCATGAGGCTGAGACTTAATCCTTGAACCATCTCTCCAGCCAAGAATATTTTGTTTTATGCATCAGTTAAAAATAAGAATAAATTTAAAATTTCTGAAGAAAACAATCCCATGCTAGACATAAAAGGATTTATTCTATGAAATGGTTAGAATGGAAGAAATGATATAAAGATGGGAAACTCAGTTCAATATGGAATCCAAGATAAAATGATGGAAAAGAAACACAGACTATAGAAAAACTATCGATATTTTCATGTCTGCATTAAATTCTGAACATATCTAATGTAGCATCATACCTTTGTTAATTTGGTTATGTCTTAGTGATGCAATTGTATTAAAGTTATGCAACATGTTAACATTGGAGGAAGCTAAATGAAAGGTATATGAAAAATTTGGAGGGCTGCAGAGATGGATCAGGGGTTAAGTCTCTACCTCAGAAGCAGAAGGTCATGAGTTCATATCCTGAATCCCACATAAAAACATCATGTAGAAATGTGGCAACTTATACTTTTGGCCCTGGAAGGTGGATCCTGAGAAACTCCAGAGCAAAGCAAATAGGAAATAGCACAATCTGGGGTGATACCTGAAGTTACCCTTGGGTCTCCACAGTCACATCTGTTGTCCTTTGATGCACACAGAAATCAGACACACACACACACATACACACACACACACACACACACACACACACACACACGTAAAAAAAAATAAAGAAAAAATTTAAAAGATAATTTTTTATATTTCCACATTTTTGTAAGCTTAAAATTGTTGAGGGAGAGAATGAATCATGGTACATTTATATTGACTGTAAGATCTGTTTGTGAAACATTTATCAGCAAAGGACTGAATGACCTTTATGAAGTGACATGAAGAATTATATAAAAAGCTTTAAATAAAAGGTGGGTATATCCTGCCCTTACCATGCAAGCCTGACTGGCAACCTGAGTTTCATCCCTAAACTCACAAGGTAGAAAACAAGAACTAAATCTGAAGAATTGTCCTCTCATTTCCACATATGTACTGATCCATGGCCTACAAGTATGTGCTTCATCTCTCTCTCTCTTTCTCTCTCTCTCTGTTTCCCTCTTTCTTACATACACAATATGTATGTATGTACACATGTAAGTATGCAAAAAATAAATAAATAGTTTTGAAGGAAAAATGGGTATCTCATATAGATTCATAGAAATTAAAAGTATTAATGTTATTAGTCTTTAGGATGTGGATTTATTATACACAAATGCTACTTGAGTATTTTATATTATTTTTGCAACCTTTCCAATGATAATATGTCATGTATTATTATGTAATAAAAACAGATGTGCAAAAAACAAATGAATCTGAATGGATAGATGCATTTTCTAATTCATTCTCTTTTATTGTTGTTTTGTCTCTAAAATGGGGGTTTTCAAATATTTGTATTGCTTTCTCATGAATATTGTGTAGCGTTGATTACATTTTGAGTGAGTAAATGAATGGGCATGCGCATACATAAACGTGAATGCATGTGGAGGTCAAAGGGTGATGTCAAGATTCATTCTTCCACCTTTCTGCTTTGAGTGTACTTAAATCTATAGTACTCTATTAGTGCTAATTTGATTAAGTAATTTGCTCTGGAGATTCCCAGACTCAGCCTTTTTGGATTGAAATTAAAGGTAAGCCACCATGCCCTTTCAACAAGTTTTACATGTGATCTGGGATTCTAGCTGCTCTCTTCTTGTGCAGCATATACTTTCACCTGCTGAGATATCTCCATGCAGCAAAATCATTTAGTAAATGTGATTTACTTATTTAGTTAATATGAAATGTCAGAATCACATGGGAGAATCATTTGGGAATGCTTGAAAGGATTATATTGATTAATTTAATTGATGTTTTTACAACCCATATTAATTATGCTACCTGAGCAGATAATCTAGAATTGTACAAATAGGGATTAATCTAGAGGGGTAATGTCAAGGACATATGTTGTAATTCATTATTCTCTCTTTCCAACTGTGGATGCAATCTTTTAATCCCCTACCACTGTGACTTCCCAAACATGATGGCTTGTAACCTGGAACTTTGGAACTGAGAGATGAGTATATATATATATATATATATAATAAAGAAGTATACTTCTTTATTAGGTTGCTTTTGCCAGAGTATTTCATCACAGCAACAGGAAAAGAAACTAATACAGCAACTGTGAATATCAAAATGCATACAACAGAAATCTCAAATGAAAGGAACTGACACTTCTAAAACTTTGGTTCAAATATACATAGAAAAAAGTTTAATATCTAGTGGTTTAAATATTTACCATCATAATACAAGAATATAGAAAAATTATATACTGAGAACTCATTTCAGATATTTTAATTTATTGGACTATGTTTACAGGACCATATAAAGAGAGAGTACTATTTTACATATTATTCAGTTTCTTTTAGTATTTGTGCTGATTCTATTACAGAATGAGTTTGAATCAATTTAATAGCAATGCCAATCAGCCTTTCATCAGTGTTGATATAAATTTAAAAATGAACCTTGAAATTGCAAGGGTTTTATAGAGAAATATAACCACTTTCAAATATAAATATTCGGTGCTAGGAAGATGGCTCAGGGGTTAAGACAATCTTGTAAGCAGAATGAACTGAGTTTGGACCCTAGGTCCCATGTTAAAATGCCAGGCAGGAAACAGCAGCCACCTCCACTTCCATCACTGGTCGGTAGGAATTGGAAATCCCGGAGCAAAGAAAAAAGAAAGTAGAATCAATCCAGGATGATTCCCGAAGTCACCCTTGGGCCTCCACAGAGACACACAGTACCCTCTGATACACACACACACACACACACACACACACACACACACACACACACACACACACTGTAAATAAATAAATGAATAGATAAAACAAATATAAGTATTTATTGCAAATAAAACAAATATAAATATTTATATTCAATATTTCACGCATGAGTACCGTAAATTTTGACGTTTTCACAACTTAAAACGTAATCCCATCACCTTTTTCTTTTTCCCATTATAACTCTTCTTTGTCCCTGTCACTCTCCCTCCTAGTTTCATCTCTTTTCACATATGTGAACCACTGAGTTGTCTGTATCTTAGCACTTGCCAGAACATGAATCATATATCAGTGGATATACCACTAAGGAAATTGTCTTTCCTTCCCTTTCCTTCTATCCTTCATAAATCCTCAAAAGTGTCTCAGGAAGGTGTGGGGTCTCTTGACATCTTTCCCCTTCCACAGTGAAATGTTGATAAGCCAAGTCACGTGTGCTGTTGTGGAAGTATATATAGCTGCACTGTGTTCTCAGATGCCCAGAAGACACTGGTAGTCTTTCCCCACTCCCCTTTCAGAATCTGCCATACTTACTGCTCCCTTTGGGGGATAATTTTCTAAGTATACCAAATAACTCTGCTTAGAATGTTTGAAATCGACCTCTCAAATAACTACTGACCATTATGATTAACATTATAAATAAAATCATGTGATAACTTTTCAAGCTATTTTGTTTGCTTTTTGTCAGTCTTGCTTCTTTACAAGTTTATTTGCATGCCTTACTTCATTTTCTTTCAGGCTAGAATATGCACAGCTTTTGTACTTTATTTCTGGAATTTGTTAAAGGTACAACTCTACTTGTATGCTACCTAATTACTTTCCTGAAAAATATACCAAATACATTACCCAGATGTTTTCTCTGAAAAAAAATCTTAGCAGACTGATACTTCAGTGGCCATCTTATAAGACTAGAAGCTTCTGCAATAAGAAATAGCAGTGCAAGTGTAAATGCTACTTAAATTAAATGTGGTGTCTGTAAACATTTCAGAAACCAGACTATCTGTCCATCTTAAAGTAAACCCAATTTTTATTACATTAAACACAAAATTGGTATATGAGTGAACCATAACCTTTAATAAATTCTTTCAGATCTTGATTTTATCCTAGTAATAGCCAGATTATATGCAGGACTGAAAAACATCAGTTTGTAGTGAATTTTTTAAGAACTAAATAAAGGAAGTAATGTATGTTTATTTGTGATTACCTTGCTTTTACCTCAGCAATTTCATTCACATTCCCTTTTTTCCTAGGGCTATGCATACATACTTTTACAAAAAAATATTATCTATGTTTGTAATACATCATGAACATAAATAAAACATATTTAAGTCTTCCTTTCTAAAGCAATTTGAATGTTGTCAATGTGGCTTTTCTAGAAATTTCTTCCATTTTTTTGGAAAGCCTGAAAAGTGTTGTGCCAGTATAGGTACAGTTTATTTCAGAAAAAAGGGTTTTACTTATTTTCTTTAAAACAGAAAGGAAAAATATATTAATTGAATAGTTTTTTTAGTATACATTGTGCATACTCTATGGAACAATGCAATTAAATGCCAATTACTTTTGAAACAGTGGAACACAGAGAGAAAAGAGATCCTTTTTGTTGTTCCATTTCTAAATGAAATGGAGTACTTTCTATTGCAGCACTTTTTTCTTTTTTTATAGCCATATCGAGGCAATAAATTATTTTAATATCCCAGTTCTATATTATACTATTTTAAAACTTTCATTGAGTATGTGTTTTATATTTTCCCATCCAAGGCTGCAGCAATATTTATAAATAACATGTCTACTTAGGTATCTTATCGCAGGTTTAATATATGATTTCCATTTGCAGTTACATAACAGGCACATCTGTGTATCCCTTATCAGACAGACACCATTATTTACCGGCTTCATCTCAAGTCAAAGCACCAGTAAGTGCTCTCTATAGCTCAAATATTATTTGTCTTTCTATTATTTGCTCTATGGAGTCAGGAGAAATAAGTAGCATAATGATGTATGATTTTAAAGAAACTTAGTAAACAATGCAGCAAAAATAATATTTTAGCAAAGAAACAGCACTTTAGATTGTTAAAATTTTCCTTTTATTTTCTATTTTAATTCACTTGTAGCTCAATGAATTCTTTCACAATAGCTCAAAGGAATACCTACCCTTTCATCATTATTGATGATCCCCATCATCACCTAGATTCGTATTCTCTTATTCTGTTTCCTGAATTGAGTATATGTCAGGAATAGTATCCAGGTTCTCTCAAAAATGACCCAATAAAATTGTTGACTATGGACATTAAGAAATAGATACACAGGAAGCAAACTACTATAAGGACATGATATTAAAATGCCATCTAAACATTTATCATTATACTCATAGATTAGAACAGCTCTCAGGATTCAATTAAAAGTTTCCTTTTGCAAAGGAATACGTCTAATATAGAAAAACACAATTGACCAAAGTGCAGAGAATAAGGGACTGTGGACTGCTCAACCCTAAACAGGACATCTAAATTACCCTTGATCCCAAATTCAGGCCACATTTAAGAAGAGAGTAGAGTAAGAATGTAAGAGCCTAAGGGTAGGGAGGGGTGTGGCTAAACGCTATCTTCTGGACATGACAGGGCTGCTGCACTAAAAAATTTACTTACTCTGTTTCCATAAAACCTGCACAAGGTTTGGCCTAATAACATTTCACCATTGGAGGGGCAAGTTCTCAAGAAGCTCCATTCCTCCCAAAGAGACTATTGAAGGTGAATGCTGAATGAGGGAAAGGGGAACTTCTTTCCTCCATGGTATACTCATTAGTATATTATCCATTCTCCAGCAAGCGCTCAGGCACGTGCCAGTGCAGCACACTTAGATGAAACTCAGTGGACCACAAATGAAAAAAGACATGAAAGTAGGAAGGATACTGGCTGGGAAGTAGAAGGTTTTCAATTGGAGAAGGAAGGTTATAAGATTAGGCAATGTGAAATAAAAATGACATAAATTCATTACCTTCATGTTTGAAATGCTGAAAGAATAAAAATAAATTTCAACAATTGAGTGAAAAAACCACATACCTCTAATTTCTACCCTCATGTTTTTAAAAACACCCTAAATTTTATCTTAGTGGATCTGAAACATTAGCCTTTTCTCTTTCTGGTCAAGCTAAATATGTCTGCTGGGGATCTGGAAAGGGAAAGGAGAAAGTCACTAAGAAAGGGCAATAAAGGATATAAATATGATCAAAGTATGTAATGTACATGGGTAAAAATATAATGAAATACATTACAGTGTACAATTAATATAATGAATAAAAAACAATTCATGCCCACTCAAAACAGCTACAGTTCTACCTTCTTTTAATGATTTGTTCTCTGTGTGTGTGTGTGTGTGTATATATGTTTTAATAATGGAAATATTTTAAATATTCACAGATTCTACAGATTATAAATCTGATACCTTATCCTTTGAATCTCTTTTCTGATTAAACAACTTTTAGTTATAGCAATGTGAATGCATCTGTACACAAACATGTATGTATAATTATACAAACTTCCCAGGATTAATGCTTTGAACTTACTTTCATTTCATAATTATTCACAGTTATTCTAAAGAATGGGACTTATATGAGGCTATGGATTCAGGTGATATAAAACAAAAATGAGTGATAAAAAAGACTGAACATTCTTCACTGACTCCAGTGCTGGGATTATAGGTACTTGACATGTCTGGTCCCCAGTGAAAGGAATGAGATGAAAAATTTGAGGAAATTCTTTATATTAACTTTACAATCTTCCTGTAAATCTAAGAGTGCTAAAAAGTTAATCAGTTATTTTAGAAAAGAAATACAGATATCTAATTTGGTTTCTTATCTTCATTTTATTGCAAAAGAAACTAAACCTTATGGAAAGGAAATATACATATTGCTCATATAAGTGTAACTTAATTGTATATCATGGTCTTATTCTTCAGAACCATAATTATTCTCCCTTATTCCTGACAAAAAGAAGATGTGATCCACCTGTATTCTTCATTCGTGTTTATTATTGAAGTCATTTGACTGAAATATTGAGCTAACAAAGTCAATATTATGGATTACATTTTAAACTAACCAGTTGTTTTTGCATGAAGATAAATTCTACTCTTTCTACATGCTGATTATTAAATCTATATTTCTACCTATCTTAATAAAGCATATAGGACATAATAAGAAGCTATATAAAGACCCTCTGATACAACTACCTATATACTGACAAAATAACATTTTTTTACATTTTTATTATTATTTCAGCTCATACAAACTTAATAAGTACACCAGTTCCCTCCCTCCCTCCTCTTTCCCCTGAATCCCCTGCTCCCCCTCCCCTCACCTCTCCCTCCCCACCCCCCAGTGCTTCCCACCCCAATTCCCAGCGAGTCCTTTCTTGTGCCTGCCTGACTCTCATCAGGGACCTCCTCTCCGGTGACGTAGAAGGACCCAGTGGCATTTCCCTGAACCCTTTCCCGTGTTTTCCTTAAGCATAGGAACACTGCTGTGGCTGCCAATCCCTTGCCTCCAAGGATCTTGGTGCCTTTAGCTGATGCTAGACTTTGTGAGGTCAATAGTGTGTTGGACATTGCGCAGGGCATGCAAAGTCCAATTATGATTGCTTTGGCCCTAACTTGTGTGGAGTATCTTGCAAATCATTGCTCCTCCCATCCTTTTGCTCTTACATTCTTACAGCCCCCTCTTCCCCAAATGTCCCTGAGCTTCAGGATGGGGAGAGATTAGTCCGGCCTAGTTCTATGTGGTTGATATAGAGTCTCTGAAGTTCTGGATTGTGGTTTGTTGATTTTCTTTTGCAGTTTTGCTGCTCCTGCAATGCCCCTCACTCCATCCTGATGGGCACTGTATGTCACCCCCTAGCCAGAGACAAAAAGCTGTTAAACTGGAGTCTTATTAAAAGAGCACATTCAAGGGTAGATGTATAAAAGTAGGAAACCTCAGTGAGGGAGGGGTCAATCACCCATTTGCAAAATGGTTACTTTTGATCTGCCAGACTATATGCCCTCCCCTTCTGGTGAGATCATACCCCTTTAGTTGTAAATGATCAGGAACAAACGTCTGTGAACTTAACCAGGTGTCACATTGCTTACTTGCAGTCCTTGATGGAGGCCTATTTTTTCTACTGTAAGATGGTCACTTCTCTCCTTGTTTCTGGTGTGGCCCTCCAACCCCATCCCTCCTGTTCATAATCCTTGCAATTACTGTAGGTAATACATAGATTTACCTATGAGTGTCTCAAGGTGGGCTGGGTGGGTTTGGTACTAGGAGCCACCGATGAGGGAGTACACAGCACTTAATTTTCTGGGTTTGGGATACTTCACTTAATATAATTGTTTCTAATGACATCCATGTCCCGGCAAATTCCAGTAATTCATCCTTTTTGATAGCTGAGTAGTACTCCATTATATAGATGTACCACTGTTTCCTCATCCACTCGTCAACTGTTCGACATTTGAGTTGATTCCATGACTTTGCTATTGAAAACAGTGCTGCTATGAACATGGTCGTGCTTGTGCTATCGAGGTGAACATCTGCTATCTGGGGGGTTACTCCCAAAAGTGGAATAGCAGGGTCATATGGCATTTCAATCTTTAATTTCTTTAAGAATCTCGACGGCTCGCTAGAGTGGCTGTATGAGCCTGCATTCCCACCAGCAATGTAGCAGAGTTCCCCTCTCTCTACATCCTCTCCAGCATTTGGTGTTGTTTGTATTGTGGATTTTGCCATCGTGACCGGAGTGAGATGATATCTCAGGGAAGTTTTGATTTGCATTTCCCTGATGGCTAAGGAAGTGGAGCATTTTTTCAGATATTTGTCAGAATTTTAATTTCATCCCTGGTAAAGTTTCTTTGAAGTTCCAGGGCCCATTTTTTAATTGGGCCATTGGTTTCCTTGGTGTTTAGTTTTCTAAGTTCTTTGTGCACTCTGGACAGCAGAGCTCTATCAGATGTGTGGTTAGTGAAGATTTTCTCCCATTTCTGTGGCTTGCCTTTGAGCTCGTGTTAAAATCTCTTTATATGAACAGAAGCTCTTTAATTTCACAAGATCCCAACTGTTGAGAGTTCATATCAGTGACTGTGCCATTGGATGTCTGTTTAGGAAGTGTTGGCCTAGCCCAATCAGCTCCAGGGAGTTCCCTATCCTTTCAACTATGGTTTTTATAGTCTCTGGCCTGATATCAAGGTCCTTGATCCATTTGGAATTAAGTCTTGTACATGGTGACAAGTACGGGTCCAGCTTTAATCTTCTGCATGTGGAGATCCAGTATTGCCAGCACCATTTGTTGAAGATGCTGTTCTTTTTCCATTGGATTCTTTGGGCCCCTTTGTCAAAGACCAAATGGCTGTTTTTTTGTGGGCTTATATCTGGGTCTTCAACCCTTATCCATTGATCTGTGTCAATTTTGGAGCCAGTACCAGGCTGTTTTTATAACTATGGATTTGTAGTATAGACTTATGTTTGGTACGGTAATACCTCCAGCAGTGTTTTTGATACTCAGGATTGTCTTTGCTATCCTGGGTCTTTTGTGCCTCCATATGAACTTTGAGATTGTTTGGTCAACTTCTTTGAAGAATTGCTTTGGGATTTTAATTGGTATAGCATTTGATGGTAATTTTTACGATGTTGATTCTGCCAATCCAGGAACAAGGGAGGTCTTTGCACCTTCTGGTGTCTTCTGCTATTTCTTTCTTTAGGATTTTAAAGTTTTCATTGTGAAGGTCTTTTACCTCCTTGGTTAGGTTTAAACCAAGGTATTTCATTTTTTTAGGGGCTATAGTAAATGGGATTGTTTCTCTCAAGGCTTTTTCACTTCTTTCATTCTGGGCATACAGGAAGGCCTCTAATTTTTGCACATTTATTTTGTATCCTGCCACCCTGCTGAATTTCTCAATTAGTTCCAGGAGCTTCCTGGTGGAGTTTTTGGGATCCCTCAGGTATAAGATCATGTCATCTGCAAATAGGGATAGCTTGACTTCTTCCTTGCCGATTTGAATCCCTCTTCTGTCCCTTTCTTGTCTTATGGCTTCAGCTAAGACTTCAAGTACAATATTGAATAGAAGTGGTGAGAGTGGACAGCCTTGTCTAGTTCGTGATCAAAGTGGGAATGCTTCCAATTGTTCCCCATTGAGCATAATCCTTGCTGTGGGCTTGTTGTATACAGCTTTTATTATATTGATAAAGCTTCCTTCCATTCCTACTGTCTCTAGCGTTTTAATCATAAAAGGCTGTAGGATCTTGTCAAAGGCTTTTTCTGCATCTATCGAGAGTATCATGTGGTCTTGGACTTTGGACTGGTTTACATAATGAATTACTTTTATTGATTTGCGTATGTTGAACCAACCTTGTGTGCCAAGGATGAAGCCTACTTGGTCCCCGTGAATGATCTTTTAATGTGTTTTTGAATCTGATTTACTAAGACTTTTTTGAGAATCTTTGTGTCTGTATTCATCAGAGAGATCGGCCTATAGTTTTCTTTTTTAAGTGAATCTTTATTAGGTTTGGGGATTAAAACGATATTAGCTTCATAGAAGGAATTTGGGAGTGTTCCTTCCTTTGCTATTTGATGGAACAATTTAAGGAGTATTGGTCTTATTAACTCGGCAAATGTCTGGTAGAACTCTGTGCTGAATCCATCTGATCAAGGACATTTTGTGGTGGGAAGATTCGAGGTTACTTCCTCAAATTCCTTATATTTTATATGACTATTTAAAAAATTCACAACTTCCTGATTCAATTTAGGTAAGTTGTGTTTACTTAGGAATTCATCCATCTCTTTTGTGTTGTCAAACTTCACAGAGTATACGTTTTTGAAATATGATGTTATAATTCTCTGGATTTCTTGGGTAACAGTAGTGATAACTCCATGTTCATTTCTAATTTTGTTAGTTTGGGTTTTCTCTCTCTTGCTTTTGGTTAATTTAGCTAGGGGTGTATCAATCTTACTGATTTTTTCAAAGAACCAGCTTTTTGACTGGTTGATTTTTTCTATAGTTATCTTAATCTCGATTTCAGATATTTCTCCCCTTATTTTGCTAATCTCCTCTCTTCTACTGATTTTGGTATCAGATTGCTCTCGTGTCTCTAAAACTTTAAGCTGCATTGTTAAGTTGTTTATTTCTGATGTTTCCATTTTTTTGATGTAGGCATTAAGAGCTATGAACTTACCTCTTAGAACAGCTTTCATTGTGTCCCAGAGATTTTGGTAAGTTGTATTTTCATTATCATTCGCTTTCAGGAAATCTTGAATTTCCTTTTTAATTTCTTCCTGAATGGATTTCTCATTTATCATCATATTGTTAAGTTTCCAGGAGTTAGTGTATTTTCTCTTGTTTGATGTGTTGTGGATGTCCAGCTTTAGGCCGTGGTGGTCTGATAGGGCACAGGTTAGAATTTCAACTTTTTTGTATATGTGTAGATGTGTTTTGTGGCCCAATATGTGATCTATTTTGGAGAACGTTCCGTGTGCTGCTGAGAAAAATGTGTATTCTTTGGTGCGTGGGTGAAAAGTTCGATAGAGATCTGTAAGGTCCATTTCTTTCAGGGTTTGATTAAGTTCCAAAGTGTCTCTGTTAAGCTCTTGACCTGTTGATCTATCCCATGTTGAGAGGGCAGTGTTGAAGTCCCCAAGAATTATCGTTTTGGGGTTGATTTCTTGCTTTAGATGCTGTGGGGTTTTCTTAATGAATGTGGAGGGGCCCTTGTTTGGTGCATATATGTTCAGTATTGTGCAGTCTTCCTGGTGAATTGTACTTGTGACTAAAATGTAGTATCCATCCGTGTCTCTTATAGTTTTCTTTTGTTTGAAGTCCACTCTGTGTGATATCATAATGGCTACCCCTGCCTGTTTTCTGCTTCCATTTGCTTGTAGAATTGGTGACCCGCCTTTTATTTTTAGGGCATGCTTATCTTTTGTGGTGAGATGGATTTCCTGCAGGCAGCAGATTGATGGATTGTGATTTTTAATCCAAATTTGTAATCTGTGTCTCTTGATTGGTGAGTTAATTCCATTAACCTTTAGTGTTATAATGGAGAAACTATTTTTAATTCCAGACATTTATTATGTTTAGTAGTTTTTATAAGTATATTGCTTCGCTTTTAATGGTATTATACTTGCCTTCTGTTCTCCTGGATATGCCTGTTCTTTTCTTCACACTTGAGTATCATTTCTAGCATTTTTTGAAGGCCTGGTTTGGTGGACATGTATCCCTTCAAGTTGTCTTTGTGCCGGAAGATTTTTCTTTCTCCCTTGATCATGACGGATAGTTTTGCAGGGTAAATCAGCCTGGGTTGACATTTTTGTTCATTCAATACTTGAAGTATGTCTGTCCAAGCTCTTCTTGCTTTTACTGTTTCGACTGAGAAGTCCTTTATTATTTTAATAGGTTTACCTTTAAAAGTGACTTGTTTTTTCTCCCTTGAAGCTCTCAGCACCATTTCTTTATTTAGAATGTGGAGTGTTTTGACTATTATTTGCCATGGCGAGCTTCTGTTTTGGTCATTTCTGTTTAGGGTGCGGAATGCCTCTTGTATATGGATGGGCCTCTCTTTTTTTATATGAGGAAAGTTTTCCTTGATGATCATTTGAAAAATTTCCTCAGGGGTGGTATTTTGAGATTTTTGCTCTGGTATTCCATGAATACGCATGTTAGGCTTCTTCCGGGTGTCCCATATCTCTTGGATATTTCTCTCAAGTATCTTTTTGGCTTTAACAACCTCTTCGATTGAGCTGGTTAATACTCCCACTTTATCTTCAAGGTCTGAAATTCTGTTTTCTGCTTCGTTAGTTCTGTTGATAAGACTCTCTGTGGAGTTCTGGGTTGAAGGTAACTTGTCTTTTACCTCAGTTTTAAACTCTGCTTGAGTCTGTTTTAACTCTTCTATGCCAATTTTTCTTTCTTGCACTGTTGTTCTCTACTCTTCCAAGTGTCTGTTGTGTTCCTCTTCAATGCGATTGATTCAATTACTTAATTCCTTCCGGATTTCGTCTTTCATAGTATTGAACATGGTAATGATCATATTTTGAAAGTCATTATCCTGGGTCAGGCTTTCACGGCCATTTTCCGTGGGTTTGTTCTGGTTGGAGTCTAGTTAGCGGTGAGGCCCGGCTGGACTGCACGCGCGTCCCGGGCGGCGGAGTGGGGGAAGGGAGTTAACTTGAATTCTTACTGTGAGTAAAATAAACAGTATTTTATTTGCTTCTCTGTTTAATGTTTTCACATTTAATCTTTTTATTATGTACTCTGTGAAATGTTTACAGACATATGCAAAAGGCAATTATATGTTATTGTTATTTTTCATATTTAATGTGCATGGTTGAATGAAACTAAAGTTCAATGTCAAAGGAAGTTACACTTTCTTTTTAAAAGAATGAAGGGTAAAACTGAATTAAGAACCTTGTCTACCATGATGGTCTGAAAAGGCAGGATTGTCCCTTTCTCAGTAGACCTGTCGATATGGTATAACCAGTTCCCTCATCTCCTGGTGTTGGTATGAGCTCTCCTGCCAAGCTGTATAAAGAACCGTAACTAAGAATCATAAGCTAAAATAAAACCCTTTGTTCCCTTAAAAAGAAAAAGAACCTTGTCTACAACATCAACAATGAAGCTACCTGATGTAACAAAACCTAAGACTGTCAAAGAACATAATTTGTCTCTTTTGAATCAGGTACTAGAGTAGCACAGAATAGTTGTTGTCAAAGTTACATTCATAATGATTTCTGGCAAGAGACACAACTAGTTTACCTGAGAGCATAACAACCTCTTCCCATGTTGTATGAACGTAGCTAGTGTGTAGTTTCCCGATTATTAAATCAGAACATAAAATTATTTAATGAAAAAGAAATGAAATTTAATCAAATATCCTTCATAAGGCACAAGGTAATATGTGCTTTCCTCCAGTTATGAATTTCCTGTTGCCACATTCAACTCAATAACAAACATGTGAAGCCAATCAGCAGGAACTTTCAAAGTAGGAATTACTTCATAAGTCAGATAAAAATGCTATATATCTTCTTAACTAACTAGATTAGCAATGTTTAGATGAGATTTTCCTCAGCAGAAAATTGCAGTGACTCATCCGGTATTCTCTTTTTGTGTTCATATTGTTTCACAGACAGGAATAAAAACTGAGTGAGGAATTCTTGAGAATATACACTGTGATCTAGATTTCCAGGTAGTGATCCTATTCAAATGTTTTATACACATCACTATAACTTGTTAATAAATTTATGGGCCCATAAATGGAAGACCACTTTGTGGAATAACATATAGCTAAAAGTAAAGAATTATCAGAATAAATGGCATTCACAGTGTTTTTTTTTTTCTATTTGTCCTTTAATTAGATCCAAAATATGTTAGGGAATCACATTTTGGGATCTGAGACTGAAATCTAAAATTCTGATTTGTTACTCTATAATCAATTTCTCAATTTCAGTTCACTTTCATGTCACTCCTCTAACAATGTCATTAAGATCTCTGGATACTTGTGTCCATCTCTTGTTTACCTTGCTATCAACTTCCTTTTCCTGTTTTTCTTCCCAGTAAGTTTTATCCTTAGGCAATTACCTTAAAAACCTTATCACCAGGAACTACTATGTACCTAAATTTTTTCTCTTGTTGTGCATGTCTTGTAAGTCTGTACGTTTTTCCAAGCATGTCATTATGTCATGTAATTGAGCTTCTTGAAACATTCTATTTACTTTTTTTCTATATTTTAAACTTTATTTAAAAATATTACTTATTTGAGAGAAATAGGAAAAGAAATAGGAGGACAAACACATCCATGTTATGACACATGGGTGGAGGTCAGCTGATCACTTTCATAGGTCAGTATTTTCTTTCACTATTTGGGATTCCAGGGATTAAACTGAGGTTGCCAAGTTTGAGAGATATAACATTTCCACTGAGCTATCTTTGGTAACTTACTATATTTATGAACATTGCAGTCTCAGAAGCTTCTTATACTCTTAAAATCATTGATAATGCTGAGCAAACTTCATCGATGTATCTGTAGATATATACTACATTATATATTTAGACTAGCAATTTGAATGGCATCAATTTATTATTGAAGAACAGGAACCAAAACATTAAAATTTAACAGTAAAGAAATATTTATGATGAATAAGTGTATTTTGGAAACTGAACAAAATTAGCAAATGTATAATTTTTGAACATCTCTAATATTTGGCTTCATAAAAGATTCTCATGTCTGCTTTTCCATGCATGACATGAAATCATGCCAGGATGCATCTGGAAAATGATACTGCAATGACTATAGTGAAAAAGATACTTATATTTTTGACATGATGAGAACAATTCTAGTTTATTGACTCATGAATCTTGAGGATTCTAGTGTTCACCAAAGTACATATTGAGAAACATTATTCCATCTCTATTATCTAATGACTTTTCTCCAACCCTTCCAGCTGCTGCTTCTTAGTCAATTTAGCAGATTCATTATCCTCAGACATCTTGTACACCGGTGTTTGCTAGAATACCAGCTTTTAATTCCATTCCTTGTTCTGATACCACAATTTTGACATTCTCTAAGGTAGCTACTTACAGTTTCAATATAAGGTAATTAAGCAATGCATGATGTATCCTTATCTATGCATCCATTTACATCTTTTACTTTCTTCTTTATCTTGTGTTATTTTTGACATAGTTGAACTTACTTTTCTATTTAAATGACTTGCAAAATTGAATATAAATTTTACTGTGTACAATATAATGGTTTAAAGTATGTGTTTTAGAATGACTTAATGTAGCTACTGAACATACGCATTACCTCATATGGTTTTTTTCTTAGAAATTTACACTTTTAGCATTTTTGTGCATACAATATGTTTTTGGTTATCGTACCAATGTTGTACAAAAGCTCTGCCACATTTATTCCTTCTATGTAACTGGTGAGATATTCTACCTTTTTACCCAGCCCCTTATTCAATCATCGCAGGCCCTGTTTACCACATTCAATTCTCTACTTTTCTGATATAACTTTTTTATATTAGACATTTGATTGAAGCCACGTGTCATTCAATTCTCCGTGTCTGTTTTATTTTGCTTGACATAATACTATCCAGAATTATCTATTTGTTGCAAATGATAGTATTTCTTCATCTATATGACTGAATACATTCCTTTTTCTACATGCTTTGTATTAAATTCATTCATCCATTTATAGAAACTTGGATGGACTGAATGGCTTGGCTATTGCAACAAGTACTGCAATGAATTTGGGGGTAAATGAGCATGGTGATTTGATTTCTTTGAGTATGGATCTAAAATGGTTATATTTCTGTGTCACATGACAATTCCATTTGTATTTTTTATGTGTGTGCCTGTCGTGCATGCATGCATGAGTGCATGCACATTCAGGTGTGGGAATGCAGGTGCATGTATGGAGCACGTGTGGAGGTTCAAGGAAAATGTTAGGTGTCACTCTTCACTATCCACCTTTTGTGAAACAGGGCCTCAATTGGTAGTCTGATATAAACGTCAATCTAACTAGCTCTCACAAGCTTCCAGAGATTGCTTTTGTCTCTGCCTCTTGTCTTGCACTCTGCAATTATACATCCTTGTATTATTAATCCATCTTATTGCATGGGTTCTGGGGCTTCACACTTAGTTCTTCATGCTTGATGGGAAATGTCCTTACCAAGCGAGCCATTATTTTTAGATTTTTAAAAAAAATTTTAAAATTATTATTTATTCAATTGTGTGTGTATGCGTGTGTGTGCATGTGTGCATGTATGTATGTGTGTGTGTAGAACCACGGACGAATTTGGGAACTGCCCACCAGGACCAGAAACGCAGGCCACCCCCCCTTCCACCCCGCGTCTATACGTGGGGTCTAGGATCCAAACTCAGGACCTTCAGCCTGTAAGGCAGAGGCGTAACCCCTGAGCCACCTCTCCAGCCCTTATTTTTAGATTTTTGAGGAACCTCCAAACAAATTTTCACAATGGTGTTAACTTATAATTTTGCTGATAGTGATAAAGAGGTTGTAACAGGAGCTCAAAGGCAGCCCACAGAATGGGAGAATATCTTCACTAACCACATATCTGATAGAGCTCTATTATCCAGAGTGCACAAAGAACTTAGAAAACTAAACACTAAGGAAATAAATGGCCCAATTAAAAAATGGGCTCTGGAAATTAAAAGAAATTTTACCGGGGATGAAATTAAAATGTCTAACAAATATCTTCAAAAATGCTCCACTTCTTTAGCCATCAGAGAAATGCAAATCAAAACTTCCCTGAGATATCATCTCACCCCGGTCAGGATGGCAAAAATCCACAATACAAACAACACCAAATGCTGGAGAGGATGTGGAGAGAGAGGAACTCTGCTACATTGCTGGTGGGAATGCAGGCTCATACAGCTGCTCTGGCGAGCCGTCTGGAGATTCTTAAAGAAATTAAAGATTGAAATGCCATATGATCCTGAGATTCCACTTTTGGGAATAACCCCCCATACAGCAAAAATACATCTGGATAGCACAAGAACGACCATGTTCATAGCAGCCCTGTTTACAATAGGAAAGTCATGGAATCAACCCAAATGTCCAACAGTTGACGAGTGGATAAGGAAACTGTGGTACATCTATACAATGGAATAGTACTTAGCCATCAAAAATGATGAATTAATGGAATTAGAAACAATTAATATTGAGCGAAGTATCCCAGACACAGAAAATTAAGCACCGTATGTACTCCCTAATAGGTGGCTCCTATAACGAAACCCACTTAGAGACACTCAAAGATAAATCTCTGTAATAACTACAGTAATTGCTAAGATTATGAACAGGAGGGATGGGGAAGGAGGGCCACACCAGTAACGAGAGAGGGGACTATGTTACAGCAGAGAAAATAGGCCACCATCCAAGGACTGCAAGTAAGTAATGAGACATCTGGTTAAGTTCACAGACTTTCCTTCCTGATCATTTACAACTGATGGGGTATGATCTTACCAGAAGGGGCAGGCAAATAGTTTGGCAGATAGAAAGTAACCATTTCGCAGATGGGTGATTGACCCCTCCCTCACCGTGATTTCCTACTTTTATTATATCTACCTTTGAATATACTCTCATAACAAGACTCTAGTTTAACAGGTCTTTATCTCTGGCCAGGGGGTGACATGCAATACCCATCAGGGTGGAACCAAGGGCATTGCGGGAGCAGCAAAACTGGAAAAAAAATCAACAAACCATAATCCAGAACATCAGAGACTCTATATCAACCACCTGGAACTAGGCCAGCCTAATCTCTCCCCATCCTGAAGCTCAGGAAAATTTGCGGAAGAGGGGGCAGTAAGCTTGTAAGAGCACAAGGATGGGAGGAGCAATGATATGCAAGATACTCCACACAAGTTAGGGCCGAAGCAATCATCTTTGGACATTGCATGCCCTGTGCAAATGTCCAACACACTATTGACCTCACAAAGTCTAGCATTAGCTAAAGGCACTAGGATCCTGGGAGGCAAGGGATTGACAGCCACAGTACTGTTCTATGCTTAACGGGAACACAGGAAAGGGTTCTGGGAAATGCTACTGGGTCCTTGCACCTTATCGGAGAGAAGTACCCAGAGGAGAGTTTGGAATGCACATTAATGGATGCTCCGGGGAAGGGAAGGGGAGGCACTGGGGGATGGGGAGGGAAGGGAGAGGGGAGTGAGGTACAGGGGGATAGGGAGTTGGAGGGAGGGGGGACCGGTGTATCTGTTAAGTTTGTATGAGTGGAGATAAAAAAAAAATTAAAAAATTTTGCTGATAGTGTACAAGGGTTCCCTTTTTCACATTCTCTCCAGTAATTGATTTCTTTAGTCTTTGATTACTGGATTGAGGTGATGCTACATTATGGTTTTTTACTTGTAGTATGCAGTTGATTTCCAACTATATTTTATTTTCATTATTATACATATATTCACAGTTTTTCCAACTTCATTTACATAAGAGAAGGTGGTCATTTCTCTTACATGTTTGTGTCCGGGCATAAATGCATAGATTTCTAAATCTTTATTCTGTCTCCTTGATCTTCTCCTTGATCTGCATGTCTACTTTTATTCCAGTTTATCTACTTTTAGTTACTAAACTTTGTAGTGTATTTTGAAGTCAGATATTGTGATGACTCCAATCTGATATTTTTGCTCAAGATTTTGCTGTTTTTAGAGCCCTTATGGTTCAGTTATTACATATTTTTATTTCTTTGAACATTGGTATTGAAATTTTGATGGGATTACATTGACTGGAGATAACTTTAGGTATAGTAGAAACTTAAAAATTTTATTAGCATATATGAAATATGCATAGCATTGGGTTTCATAGTAACATTTTAATAATAATAATACTTATAATCCATGAATACAGGATATCTTTCAATTTTTGTGGCTTCTTCAAATTTTTAATCAATGTTTAACAACATTCATTATATATACCTTTCATCTTTATAATTAAACTTATTTCTATGTGCTTTATTTTCTGCTTTGTACATGGAATTGTGCTACTCGTGAGTAATGATACTGATTTTTGTATGTTTATTTTATTTCCTGCCAATTTGTTGTCTTCATTTATTATTTTTAATAATTTTTTCCATCTGGCTGGATTAAGCAGTTTCTTAGGGAATAAGTGTCTCTTATCTGTGTCTTAAATTAGTATTTCCAGTAATCTATTATCCAATGTGGCCTGAAAACATTAATAAGAAATAAAGTCATTTAGAAAGAGAAGAAGACAGATATTGAGAGAGATAGACACTGGAGAGATTCTCATAATTTTTTATTATAATATATTTCCATAATTTTTATATTCTTGTAATAAATTTCCAATTTTACATAATTTATAAATAAATCTTTAGTATAGGCATGTATGCATGCATGTATAGCACATATGTGATTTATACTAGCCATATTTCTGATAATCTACTGAGGATTTTAAATATAATGCTTGCTGATATATGAGGACTAAAATATGTGAGATCATGTATAAAGAAAATGTCTGGACAAGCAAGAGAGATCAGAAGGTAAGGCATTTGATAGCAAACCTAGGGAATCCCTAAAACCCACATGGCAGAAGTTTGTTCATTAACCTGCACCAGTACACAGTGGCATGCATGTGCATTCTCCTCTCTCTCTCTCTCTCTCTCTCTGGTTCCCTCCTGTTCCTAAATAAATAAATTCATAAAAGGAAAATTTGGTATATATAAATAATGGGATAATAGTCAATCACAGAAAGAATGAAATCTTGTTGCAGTAGCATGAGTAGAACAAAGATAGCTTTCTTAAATGTAATAATCCTGCGACAGAAATACAAGTTTCCCCATAATCTTACTCACAGGCACAATTTTAAAAAGCTGTTCTTATAGAAGTTGAGAATGCATGGTGCAGGGAGTATGGAAGGTAGAAGACAGGGATGAATTTATCCAAGGGTACTAAGTCATTTATTTCTCTTATAGAACTGTTCTGACTAGGAGTTTCTGCTACATATTTAATTGAAGTGGGCAGCATGGTCATTATTGTCTTATCCTAGATATTAGAGGAAGTTTTCAAAATTACTCCACTAAATATGTGAGATGTGTTTTGATATATATGATTAATATTTCATTGACATACATTGCTTCTATACTTAATTTTGAGATTTTTTTAATCATGAAAATATGTTGAATTTTGTTATATAATTTTCAGTCATCTTTTGAAATGATTCTACTGTTTTTCTATTGCATTCTGTTTATGGACCATATCATACTTATTGATGTATATAAGTTGGGTTATCATTGTATTCCCTGGGTGGGTCCTAATTAGTCATGGTTATCGATGTTTCAATATGCCATTGGATTTGGTTCATTATTATCTGAAAAATTGTGTGTGTGTGTGTTTTGTATATGGTTGGGTATATATATATATATATATATATATATATATATATATATATATGTGACTCTGTGTGTGTGTGTGTGTGTGTGTGTGTGTGTGTGTGTGTGAAGGCATATGTATATCAGGGCACTTGAACATGTCCACCTGTGCAGACCTAAGGATCACATCATCCTGGATTGCTCTTCCTCCTCATTGTTTTTTTCTGGGGTTTCCCAGGCTTTGCCTTCTGGGGTTGGAATTGCAATCCATGGCCATATATAACTACCCATATATATAAAACCACTTGCTAATTCAGATAACCATAAGTCTTCTCTTCTGCATCTAATCGGAAAATTAAATGTTTATTTATTTTATAAATACTTCTTTATACAAGCTCCTTCTCTATTTTTAGGAGTTTGCATTCTTGATATCACACATCTATATTACTAGTATAGTGTTCAAAACTGTCTTCAGTCTTACCATCTCCATCATGTTACTGTACTGCATCATATTACTATACACAGTACTATCATCAGGGTGAGTTTTTGAAAGGTATATCTGAGCAAATAATTTTCTTGCCTTTTAAGAAAAACAATAAAATGCTTCCTTTTTAAATAATAATTTACAAGCACCTTACCATGGCTTAAAATGCCTCTCATGATCTGCTGCATATTATCTTCATTACCTGCTGGTCTCCTATGTTCCTCATTTTTTCTACTTCTTTGGTTATTCTAATATGTCAGCCTTTACTATATATATGTATTCACCTCTTCATGCAGTAATATTACTGAAGCCCAAATGGATAACTGCAATGAATTACATATTCATTTGGGGATTCTACTCCTTCCACTTCGGTTGCTTGTCCTTTATGAAGTGCAGTCACACTTCTCAAGTGTAAAATGAGTTAACTAGTCATATTTTAGAAAGCCTTTGCTCTAATTTAGTTCATTCTTATTCAGTTCAGAGTAAGATGTTTCAGCATCTTATGTGAGGTTGTAACATATATATATATATATATATATATATATATATATATATATGCAAGTTAGATGTTGGAAAAAAATCTATAAACCAGAACAAGATCACTTCTTCTTTATTAAGTAAAATAAAATAATTTACTTTGAAGTTACAGATTGCTTGAGAGATATTTTGTCTGAATCTGAACAATAGATTCTTGCTGTTCTAAAATTTCTTAGGCATGTAAAACTCCAAAATTGACAACTTCTTGTTCAAAGTTCTTTCATTATGCCTTCCAGTAGGTATCTATTGGTGTTGCCAAGTGCCATTTTAATTTCAGTGCTGTGACTAAGTAAGTCCTGAAAGAGAAGCATTTAATAGTGTAATTGTGTCCCCTTCAGACAATCAAATAATCTCTTGGCACAAGACATGAAGTCTACCACTCAAGTGCTTAAAAAATTCTCTCCCCAATACACAACATGGAATGATTCTGAGAACAGAATAAAGCATTTGAATTTCATGGAAATGCCTTCATTTTAAGAAACAGAAGCTAACTTTGCTTCTGGAAACTAGTTGTATATGACATTAGTTTATCCTTTCATGTAGTATGTTTCATTTGGATCAAAGAAATTGGATTTTATACATTTATAATGACAGGTAAAATTGCCACTTAAATTATAGAGAGAAAATTTCTGAAACATACTGCACCAAAATGTGATAAAGAATAAATGTATAAATCTTTCTGTTACAGAAGGGTTTTGATAAGTGCATGAATGTAAGATGTTTAATTAGATTAAAAGTAACTCTTATTTCCCAGGTACTTGCTTAGAGGGATTATTAGAAAAATGAAAGAATCAGGAATATGAAGGATCAAAACAGCACAGAAGGGCAAATAGAAAGTTATTTTAGGCTAAGCAAAAATTTTAAAAGATATCCGGTGAAAAGCTGATGAGCTGTTTCCGTTGGTGAAGTGTTTACTGTGCATGTGGTCATGAGTACCATTTTTGGCACCCATGTTAAAAGGTCAGGTACAGTGTCCTGAATTTGTAATACTAGCACTGTGGACGTTGAGCCAGGAGGATCCCTGGGATCTTCTGGCTAGCCAGTCTACCCTAATCAATGAGCTCTAGAACAGTGAGGGTTCCTTTTCAAAGGAAGTGGATAGTGTTTCTGAGGGCATCATGTGTGGGTTTTCTGTGGTTTCCACACACAAACATGTATATGTAAGCCAACATACATGAACACATATTCACATAAACACACAAATGTATGAAACAGATTCTTGAGAGACAGACATTTGGGCTCATTTTAGAAGACTTGGAAAAATAAGCAAGCAAGAATAGTTCATGGTAGGGTGAATAATATGCTCATTATTCTTACTTCAGTCCAAATCAACAGTCTTCCTAATAACACCATTTAATACTAATAATCATTGGTCTTTGCATGAGTTTGCATGCGTGTGAGCACATGTATGTATATAGATGCACATACAGATATGTGTATGTAGAAACTCAAAGTTGACATTAGCAGTCTTCTTTGATTATTCTCCACTTTTATTACTAAGTTCTGAAACTAGAGCTCACCTATCAGGTAGGCTAGATATCAAACTTGCCCTGGGGCCTCCCTATTCTGTCTCCTGAATTCTGAGATTACAGGTGATTGCCATACCCTGCTAGCTTTTATATTGGTTCTTGGGATCTGAACTCTGGTCTTAAATTTTCAGGGCAAGTTTTCTACCTACTGAGCCATCTCCCCAACCCCAATCATCAATGTCGATTTAGATCTCTGAAAGAAAATTCTGTTAGATACTTTTATTTACATCCCCATCTCGAACTGAAAAAAATTAGGTACAGAGAAATTATTGAAATGGTTAGTAATTAAAAGAGACTTTTTGGTAAACACACAATGTAAGTAAATATCTGTGAGGATATATTCTGTAGTTATAATTGATGAGAAAAATCCCTCCATTCTATTTTCTACATGTAAAAACCTATGATTTTAATTTTTCAAAATTATAGCATTTCACATTCTATTTTATTTCTTTCTGCTACAATGAGATGTTTATACATTCCATGTGAGAAAGGCAGAAGAATACACTCCACTCTAACTCTACCATTTTCAGCACTTTATTCCTTCACCATAACAGTCATAGAAAGCAGGGTAATTTGGGCTAGAGCAAAGGAGGCAAAGTAAAGCACTAAAATCAATGCTACTCAATTTTTGGTGCAGAGAATAATGAGAAGTAGGCCTTTTGCCCTTTTGAACAGTTTTATCCCTAGACTTTAGTTTGGAAAAAAAAGTTTTGATAATCTACCTTTCTTAATTCTGCATTATTAATATTCATTCTGATTAACTTTTTACACATGGGCTACATAGTATTTCATGGCATGATTTACAGAAATAAATATTCAATCTGCAAATTTTAAATACTACTCATATGTCCTGAAGGTTTTATGAATCATTATTAATTTCCTGGCAAATGAAAAAAAGATCAATCCATGCTATTAACTGACAATATTGGGTCTGAGATCTAGAATCTTCCACTTTCCAAGTGATTCAATGCAACTGCTCATTTGACCTCAGGTGCAATGTATTCCTATAATTTCTATCGCTACTTATAGAAACTGCTGACTCTAAAGAAATTTGATCAAAACATCAAAGATTGCAGAGAAGATGTGTTTGTGTCCTTCACAACCATTGATGAAGTACCTTAACCTCGCCTTCTCTTGATATCTTGCATATGGTCATCTGTCTTCTTGACTTCTGCTTCATATGGTTTATTTGTAAATTCAAGCAAATGTGCTCCTGAGTGGCACTGATACATTGCTGATGCCAATATATCAGAGAGGATGAAGCATAAGCATCTACTTTTTGATTCAGATGGAAAATAGTGCAGATTTATGAGGAAGTCATCACAATAGCCATTCTATGGTACCTTCATCATATCAATATCTCTCTATACCTTTATGTAACAAATTTTATGACCTCGAGACTCATTCAAAAGTATGTTTTTCTTGCTGACTTGAAAGGTTCAGTTCAAAGATGTGAAGACAGGGCTTGTTGGCTGAACGCCTCAGTTCTGACTTTCACATACTGGATTTCCACTGCTTTCCAGTGAACACTTACAGAGGCATTATGCACAGAACACCTATTGATGTCCTATTGATATCGATGTGATTTCCCCTAGTGGATTGAGGGCAGCCCAGCGTATAGTCATTAGTATGTAAAGGGTATGTATAATGGATAATAGAGGAAAATGAAAGAGCAGAAAGGAATTTGCACGGGAAACAGGAGAAGCAAATAGTTTCAGTGAAAGATTTTATCTGGGTTTTACAGCAACAGTAAAGAAGGCTTAAATATAAATGCTCATGACTCTTACAGACTCAATAAGAGTTGAGGGTGAAATGGTTTCATATTTTGAAGTATAATACTTTTTTATTTCAACTATGGAAAGTCATTTAAAATCATCTTATATAATATAGTTTTTATGTGGCATCATTCACCTGAATGTGTATTTATGAATTTTCATTCTACTTTCTTGAGATGGTCAGCAATATGACAATGATAGACTAAATCTAGGAAGAATTCTATATTTTTAGTAGTTGGATTTGAATGCAGGGTGTTAGACATGCTCCACAAGCACTCAACCACTGAGCTATTATCTCCAACCACAGAAAGGTTTTGGCTGATTTATTGAAAACAACATAATGTCCAGCTCATGATGAAACAATGAAGGAAGTTACGGTGTTCACCATAAACATCTCACTTTGAACCCATTCAACCTCTTTGGTGAGCATTTTGATTGATCTTTGTGCAATTTAGAAAATCTCAGTGTAGGGCTGGAGAGGTGGCTCAGGGGTTAAGCCTCCGCCTTGCAAGTGGAAGGTCCTGAGTTCGGATCCCAGATCCCACGTATAGACGCCAGGCGGAAGCGGGGGCGGCCTGCGCTTCTGGTCCTGGTAGGGCGGAGCCTGTGAATCCCGGGGCAGAAGGAGGTGGAGGCGTCCATGGTGGTTCACGAGTTCGTCCATAGTTCTACACACACATACACACACACACACACACACACACACACACACACACACATGCACACAGTTGAATAAATAATAATAATTAAAAAAATAAAATAAAAAATACCATATATTAAAAAAAAAGAAAATCTCAGTGTAAATCATTTCAAAAGTTATCTTTTGCAAGCCAAACTATGTAGCTGTACTTATTACAATGAATGATCTGATATATCTAGTTAAAGTTGCAGTTTAATAAGAAAAATGTTAGGTGACTGTATTTAGAATGCAGAACAATATTCACTGGAATGCTAGGAAACCAGCAAGTCCAATCCTCAAAAGCACATTTTCTGGAGTTTGTTGGTTCTGTCTTAAACATCAGGACCTGCTGTGATCTCTCTTCATACCATGTGAATCTTCAGTCTTGTATTAAAGACTTCTGTGAAGAGAAGCAACTGAGTCTTGACTCAGAAAAGAAGATTAAGCACCAGGATCTAGTCCTGTGCCTTTTTAAATTGATTACTCCTTAGTTTCTTCATATTAAGCATACTACATTTGATGATCAGTGTGACAATTCCATGCACTTATTGAAATAAATTTACTTAGTGTAATTCATTTTTTCAATGAACTTATACTGATTGGGCTGTTATGTACCCAGGTCTATCATTAAAATAAAGCAACCATTAACAATGTGGTTAATTTAGACTAGCAAATAATAGGAAATAAAAATTCAAATGATAATATTAAATCACCATGGACTACTTCCTATATTTCTGTTCATTTCAAGTATTTGGTGGGTTGTAATAATTAACCCACTTATTTTTCATCATAATCTTATGTGGTAGGTGACATTTTAAGCCCATTTTTTACAGATGAGTACATAAAGATCTGAAAAGTCTTTTTTTTTTTTTTAAGAACATGGGATTTCATTCTGGTTTACAATTGTTCTGTTACACGCCTTAGTTCACTTGGCAGGAGAGCTCATAACAACACCAAGGTCCAAGGGAACAGGTCACATCCTAACCACACGATGGCTGAGGAGTAAACTTCATTTGCCAGACAGCAGGTCTGTCCAAGTATACCTTGGAATGCTGATTGTCCTAACCATCTCCTTTCATCTTCTCCACATGCCCAGTGAATAGTCCCTTCCACCATGGGTTGAGTCTTCCCCATCACGTAGACTACTGAAAAGTCTCGATTCACTCAAAGGAATATTAGGAGTAAGTAGCAGAAGAATCCATGTTCATAACTACTGTACTAACTTGTCTTACTTCATACCAAATTGATAGTATTTTTCCTATTCAAAGATGATTTCTTGAAATGACTAAAAAGTGTGTTTTCTTTTTTTTAATTTCTTCCACTCATACAAAGTTGATAAGTACCCCATTCCTCTCCATCCCTCCACCCGTCCCTGGATGCCCTTGCTCCCTCCCCCTTTTTTCTTTTCCTTTCCTCCCTCCCTCCCTTTCTCCCTGTGCTCCCCGACCCCATTCCTGGAGCATATATCGCTTCTAGTCCTGACACAAAAAACGACATAGTTCTGGGATTTTAGACATAGTTTATGAATAGACAACCTTAGAAAAATGTATCTTGGTTCTTATGAACACTTCTTGAATGATATGCTAGTATTCTTTGTGAGATGTTGTTGTATTACTTTCCATATTTTGTCCCCTCCCTACTCTAGACAGGGATTCATGTAGGCTAAACTAGCTTGAATTTCACTGTATATCTCATGGTTATCTGAACTCATAGCATTCCCCTTGCCTCTGCCTCCCAAATGTACGAGCCCCATGCTAGACACATCTCATTTCTAGATGCATATTTTTAAAACACCATCTCTTGCCTTTATATTATGGCTGCTGTGGACTATCTCCTGTATGCTAATGACTTCCTCTCTATATATGTAGTCCTGACCTTGTCCATGAGTTTCATATCAACTGGTTGTTGAGCATCATGTAAAACTTAAGGTCAATAAATAAAAAATAATTAAAGCATTCTTTTTTATTTCTTCCACTCATACAAAGTTGATAAGTACCCCATTCCCCTCCCTCCACCACTCCCTGCATCCCCTTGCTTCCTTCCTCCTTTTCCCTTTCCTTTCCCCCTCCCTCCCTTTCTCCCAGTGCTCCCCCCCCCCATTCCTGGAGCATCCTTTAGTGTGCATATCAAACTTCCCTCTGGGTCCTCCTCTCTGATGAGGTGTAAGGACTCAGTGGCATTGCCTAGAGCTTTTTTTGTGTTCCCCTTTAGTATAGGAACACTATTGTGGCTGTTAATCCCTTGTTTCTAAGGATCCTAGTGCCTGTGATCCATGCTAGACTTTGGAGGTTCAATGATATGTAGGTAATTGCGCAGGTCATGCAAAGTCTTATTATGATTACTTTGACCCTAACTTGTATGGAGTATAAAACTTGTGTTTTCATTTATGAAATAAGACAAGAATCAGTTAAAATTCAACAAATTTCAGACTATGTGATAAAATTTCTTCAGTGCAGCTATTACAACACACTTAAGTAGAAAATACAGTTTTGAACACAGTATAAATAGGACACACAGTCTTCTGTTACCTGAATTTGTTTGTACTGGGGGTTAAAATTTAAATGTAATACAATAGCACTGCACAGTAAAGTGAACAGAAACTAATTCATACAATACCTAGTCTCCTAATAAAACAAGACAGTTTGAAGAGTTGTTTGTGTACTTGTGTGTCTCAGATTATTCCTTCTTTTGAATGATTTCATATTATAATAATTGAATTTGGATTTTTCTGATCCCTTAGCTCCATCACACCAGAAGTACTTCTCATGCCAGGTTATTATAAACCAAATAAAGACACATAATGTGACTCATGAATAGACTCAGAGAACAGATATATTTGTGATATATCACCCATGTTTACCAGAAGCATCATTTCAATTCCTGGGGATTGCTTGATGGGAATATACAAGCAAGAATCATGGATATCAGCAAAGACAATGATTCTTCATTGCTAATATTGCAGAAACATTCATTAAAAATCTATCTTTTTATTTACTTACCTCTTCCTTTTTTATGACTTTGACAGAAACTGGTTATGTTTGCTCTCTAATTGTTGATGAATGCGAATCAACCAAACACAATTCATTATTTATAATGATGAGAAATCTAAGTTTCTTTTTAATCTACTTCTCAGAGTATATTTATTGTGTCTTAACAAGTAATTCTGCTTCCATTAAGGAATAGAATTTGAGGTTAGACCAAAAAGAAGTTATTTGTCACATAACTGTATATGTTTTTCTCCCTTGCCAGAATATTCTGTTCATTCTAGGAATGATTCTTTCAAAAAACATGTTTCATAAAGTAATCTACATTTTTGACTGAAGATCCACTCAAGCAAGGAAATTAATATTCAATCAAAATAAAATGTCATCCAGAAAAGTCAACATAATTTTTTTTTCCTAAATGAGGGTGACTTTAATCAGAGAGACTAAAGAATAGCAATATTTTTCTTAAAATTAGACATTGCGAGCCCGGGCAACACCCAGGTTGCCTCCGGTTTGCCTGGCCCACTCCCAGGGCCCTAGCCCCTTTGTTCCTCCCGCCTGCCTGCGCGCCTGAGACAGGACTCGCTCTAAGTCCGTCCTTCATCCCAGGTGCATTACCTAGCCCTCAGGTCTCCCCTTGCCCCAGCTCCTTCTACCAGCCAGCCCAGGAAACACCCAGGCTGCCTCCAGTTTGCCTGGCCCATGTCCCGGGCCCCAGCCCCCTTTTTTCCTCCTTCCCACCTGCCAGGCCAACCAGGACAGGACTTGCTCTGTTTCCTCCATTCCTGGAGATTGGTTGGGCCACTAAGCCAATTCCCAGGTCCCAGGTGAAGAGTTCTGCCATCACCATCAGCCCCTCTGCCCCTCCGACCCACTGGGGACCCTCTCTCATGGTCCACGGAGGACACAATGCTACTCAGACATCAACAGAATCCAAAGAAAACCCAAGCAAAGCTCTAAGGGACAAAGGCCATACATCTGAAGTCCTCTAAAATCATCATATCACATGGGAGAGATTCTTCACATCCAGCCCAAAGATAAGTAAACCTCCTTTTTTTCCCTTACTGTTACTTTCTAGCATTAATCACTGCAGATTAACTTTTCCATACAGTAACTCCAAAAACATATACAACTCCAGGGATCATATCACTTACCCTCACATATCACCAAGATACTAAATCATAAAAGTGCACTAGCATACTAATATTCACCCCCTGTCTACTTAACCTGACTTAACTGATGTACTAACAGCCTAATAGCCTCATCTAGGAAATAACAATAACAAAAGAAATATGTACCCAACTCCAAGGCAAGCACTAGCAATAACTGCCCAAGTGAGGTAATACCAACTAAATCAGTTCAGTCAAAAACACACAAAAACTGAAAGGTCTTAAGAGACAAAAAAACCCAACCATCCCGGAGTCCCAGGCGTCCTGGCGGTGAGCACCCAGGCTGACTACAGCTTGGTCTGCGCCCCGGCCCGGATGACCCCAGCCCCTGCCCGCTGCCCGCTGCCCAAGGTGAGTGAGAGAGAGAGAGCCCAGCCCAGCCCAACCACCCTGGAGCCCGACGCATCCCGGCGGCGAGCACCCAGGCCGACTCCATCTTAGCCTGGGCCCCGCCCTGGACCCAAGCCCCTCGCATCCTCCCGCCTGTGCGCCTTGCCACCCCCCTAGGTCCCAGGTGAAGAATTCTGCCATTGAGCCAGCGAGAGAAAGAGCCCAACCCGGCCCCGCCCCCCACCCGGGAGCCGCACGGCCAGCAGCACCACACCGCGCCGCGGCCACTGGCTTTGCCTGGGGGCCCGCCTCCCTCCGTGCTGACCTTCCCAGGTGAGCCAGTGAGCCAGAGAGCCCAGCACAGCCCAGCCCCCCACCCCGGAGCCGCCCGGCCAGCAGCACCAGGCAACGCAGCCACCAGCTTAGCCCCCGGGGCCCCGCCCTGGATCCCAGCCCCTCGCACCCTCCCGCCCCATGCGCCTCTGCCCCCCCACAGGTCGCAGCTGAAGAATTCTGCCATCAACATCAGACCCTCTGCCTCTCTGGCCCACCGGGGACATACACGTGGTCCGCGGAAGACACAATGCTACTCAGAATTCAATAGAGCCCAAAGGAAACTCAAGCAAAATTCTAAGGAAGAAAGGGAACACAGGCCATACATCTGGACTCCACTACAATCATTATATCATGTGGGCGAGTTTCTTCTCATCCAGCCCAAAGATAAGTAAACTTTTTCTTTTCACCTATTGATCCTTTAAAGTATCAATGCTGTAGATCAAATTTCTCATACAGCCACCCCACAACATACAACTCCAGGGAGTACACCACTCACCCCCACATTTCACCAAGATACTAAATTGTAAAAAGTGCACTACCAAACTAATATTCACCCCCTGGTAACATAACTTGACTTAACTGATGTACTAACAGCCTAGTAGCCTCATCTAGGATATAACAATAACAATACACAAACATACCCAATCCAAGGCAAGCACTACTAATAACTGGCAAGCGTAACAATACCAACTACGTCGATTCAGTGAAAAACACACAGAAACTGAAAGGTCCTAAAAAACAAAACAACAATGTACAAGTCAAAGTGCAGATCCACGAGAAACAAAACCCAAGAAGACCAATCTCCTGCCGAAAGAATCAATCCCATAATGAGGGATTCTGACCAGAACAAATCCACAGAAGATATCCATGAAAGCCAGACCCAACATAACGACTTTCAGAGTATGATCATTACCATGATTAATACTATGAAAGAGGAAATCCGAGAAGAGTTAAACAACCGTATCAACCACTTTGAACAGGAACATAACAGGCACTTGGAGGAGTTAAAAACAGTTCAAGAAACAAAAATAGGTATGGAGCAATTAAAACAATCTCAGGCAGAGTTTAAAATTGAACTAAAAGACAAGTTATCTTCAACCCAAAACTCAACAGAGAGTCTTATCAGCAGAACAAATGAGGCAGAAAATAGAATTTCAGATCTTGAAGACAAAGTGGGAGAATTAACCAGCTCAATGGAAGAGATTGTTAAAGCCAAAAAGATACTGGAGAGGAACATTCAAGAGACATGGGACACCCTGAAGAAGCCTAACATGCGCATTCATGGAATACCAGAACAAGAATCCGAAAATACCACACTGGAGGAAATATTTCAATTCATCATAAATGAAATCTTCCCACAACTAAAGAATGAGAGGCCTATCCAAATACAAGAGGCATTTTTCACTCCAAACAGATATGACCAAAATAGAAAATTGCCACGGCAAATAATAGTCAAAACACTCCACATTCATGAAAAAGAAAAGGTGCTGAGAGCTTCAAGAGAAAAAAAGCAAGTCACTTTTAAAGGTAAACCTATTAAAATAACAAATGACTACTCAATGGAAACAGTAAAAGCAAGAAGAGCTTGGAGAGACATACTTCAAGTATTAAATGAGCAAAAATACCAACCCAGACTGATATACCCGGCAAAACTATCTGTCATGATTGAGGGAGAAAGAAAAGTTTTCCAGCACAAAGACAACTTGAAGGGATACATGTCTACCAAACCAGGCCTTCAAAAAAGGCTAGAAATGATACTCAAGCTTGAAGAAAAGAACAAGCATATCCAGGAGGACAGAAGGGAAGTATAATACCACCAAAACATAAATTTCAAACAACATGCTTAAAATCTACTAAACATAAAAAATGTCCAGAATTAAAAATAATTTCTCCATTATAACATTAAATGCCAATGGTATTGACTCGCCGATTAAGAGACACAGATTACAAACTTGGATTAAAAACCACAATCCAACAATCTGCTGCCTTCAGGAAACTCATCTCACTACAAAAGATAGGCACATCCTAAGAATGAAGGGCTGGTCCAAAATCTTGCAAGCTAATGGAACCAGGACACAGGCAGGGGTAGCAATTATGCTTTCAGACAAAGTGGACTTCAAACCAAAGAAAATCATAAAAGACACAGATGGATACTACATTTTAGTCACAGGTACAATTCGCCAGGAAGACTTCACAATACTGAACATTTATGCACCCAATACCAGCCCCTCCACATTCATTAAGAAAACCCTACGGCGCCTAAAGCAAGAAATCAACCCCCAAACCATAATTCTTGGGGACTTCAACACCGCCCTCTCAACATGGGATAGATCAACAGGTCAAAAGCTTAACAGAGACACCTTGGAACTTAATCAAACCCTTTAAGAAATGGACCTTACAGATCTCTATCGAACTTTTCTCCCACGCACAAAAGAATACACATTTTTCTCAGCAGCACATGGAACTTTCTCCAAAATAGATCACATATTGGGCCACAAAACGAATCTACACATATACAAAAAAGTTGAAATTCTAACCTGTGCCCTATCAGACCACCACAGCCTAAAGCTGGACATCCACAACACAACAAACAAGAGAAAATACACTAACTCCTGGAAACTTAACAATATGATGCTAAATGAGAACTGGATTCAGGAAGAAATTAAAAAGGAAATTCAAGATATCCTGAAAGTGAACAATAATGAAAATACAACTTACCAAAATCTCTGGGACAGAATGAAAGCTGTTCTAAGAGGTAAGTTCATAGCTCTTAATGCCTACATCAAAAAAATGGAAATATCAGAAATAAATAACTTAACGATGTAGCTTAAGGCTTTAGAGAAACTTGAGCAATCTGATCCCAAAAGTAGTAGCAGAGAGGAGATTAGCAAAATAAGGAGAGAAATATCTGAAATCAAGACCAAGAAAACGATAGAAAAAATCAACCAGTCAAAAAGCTGGTTCTTTGAAAAAATCAATAAGATAGATACACCCCTAACTAAATTAACCAAAAGCAAGAGAAAGAAAACCCGAATTAACAAAATTAGAAATGAACATGGAGTTATCACTAATGATACTCAAGAAAACCAGAGAATTATAACATCACATTTCAAAAACTTATACTCAATGAAGTTTGACAACACACAAGAGATGGATGAATTTCTAAGTAAACACATCTTACCTAAATTGGATCAGGAAGTTGTGAATTACTTAAATGGCCCTATAACATATAAGGAAATTGAAGAAGTATTCTTGAATCTTCCCAAGAAAAAATGTCCTGCACCAGATGGATTCAGCACAGAATTCTACCAGACATTTAAGGAGTCAATAACACCAATACTCCTTAAACTGTTCCATCAAATAGCAAAGGAAGGAACACTGCCAAATTCCTTCTATGAAGCTAACATCGTGTTAATCACAAAACCTAAAAAAGATTCACTTAAAAAAGAAAACTATAGGTCGATCTCTCTGATGAACACAGACGCAAAGATTCTCAACAAAGTCTTAGCAAATCGGATTCAAAAACATATCAAAAAGATCATTCACAGGGACCAAGTAGGCTTCATCCCCGGCACACAAGGTTGGTTCAACATACGCAAATCAATAAATGTAATTCATCATGTAAACCAGTCCAAAGTCCAAGACCACATGATACTCTCGATAGACGCAGAAAAAGCCTTTGACAAGATCCAACAGCCTTTTATGATCAAAACGCTAGAGACAGTAGGAATAGAAGGAACCTTTATCAATATAATAAAAGCTGTATACAAAAAGCCCACAGCAAGGATTATGCTTAATGGGGAACAATTGGAAGCATTCCCACTTTGATCACGAACTAGACAAGGCTGTCCACTCTCACCACTTCTATTCAATATTGTACTTGAAGTCTTAGCTGAAGCCATAAGACAAGAAAGGGATATAAAAGGGATTCAAATTGGCAAGGAAGGAGTCAAGCTATTTCTATTTGCAGATGACATGATCTTATACCTGAGGGATCCCAAAAACTCACCAGGAAGCTCCTGGAACTAATTGAGAAGTTCAGCAGGGTGGCAGGATACAAAATAAATGTGCAAAAATCAGAGGCCTTCCTATACGCCCAGAGTGAAAGAAGTGAAAAAGCCCTGAGAGAAACAATCCCATTTACTGTAGCCTCTAAAAAAATGAAATACCTTGTAATAAACCTAACCAAGGAGGTAAAAGAACTTTACAATGAAAACTTTAAAACCCTCAAGAAAGAAATTGCTGAAGACATCAGAAGGTGGAAAGACCTCCCATGCTCCTGGATTGGCAGAATCAACATCATAACAATGACCATCCTACCAAAGGCAATATACAAATTCAATGCTATACCAATTAAAATCCCAAAGCAATTCTTTAAAGAAGTTGACCAAATAATCTCAAAATTCATTTGGAGGCACAAAAGACCCAGGATAGCAAAGACAATCCTGAGTAACAAAAACACTGCTGGAGGTATTACCATATCAAACATTAATCTATAATACAAATCCACAGTTATAAAAACAGCCTGGTACTGGCTCCAAAATAGACACACAGATCAATGGATAAGGGTTGAAGATCCAGATATAAGCCCACAAAAAAACAGCCATTTGATCTTTGACAAAGGGGCCCAAAGAAACCAATGGAAAAAGAACAGCATTTTCAACAAATGGTGCTGGCAAAACTGGATCTCCACATGTAGAAGATTAAAGCTGGACCCGTACTTGTCACCATGTACAAGACATAATTCCAAATGGATCAAGGACCTTGATATAAGGCCAGAGACTATAAAAATCATAACTGAACGGAATGGGAACTCCCTTGATCTGATTGGGCTAGGCCAACATTTTCTAAACAGACATCAAATGGCACAGTCACTGCTATGAACTCTCAACAGTTCGGATCTTGTGAAATTAAAGAGCTTCTGTTCATATAAAGAGATTGTAACACGAGCTCAAAGGCAACCCACAGAATGGGAGAAAATCTTCACTAACCACATATCTGATAGAGCTCTACTGTCCAGAGTGCACAAAGAACTTAGAAAATTAAACACCAAGGAAACCAATTACCCAATTAAGAAATGGGCCCTGGAACTTAAAAGAAATTTTACCAGGGATGACATTAAAATGTCTAACAAATATCTTAAAAAATGCTCCACTTCTTTAGCCATCAGGGAAATGCAAATCAAAACCTCCCTGAGATATCATCTCACCCTGGTCAGGATGGCAAAAATACACAATACAAACAACAACAAGTGCTGGAGAGGATGTGGAGAGAGAGGAACTCTGCTACATTGCTGGTGGGAATGCAGGCTCATACAGCCACTCTGGCGAGCCGTCTGGAGATTCTTAAAGAAATTAAAGATTGAAATGCCATATGACCCTGTGATTCCACTTTTGGGAATAACCCCCCATGCAACACAGGTTCACCTCGATAGCACAAGCACGACCATGTTCATAGCAGCCCTGTTTTCAATAGCAAAGTCATGGAATCAACCTAAATGTCCAACAGTTGACGAGTGGATAAGGAAACTGTGGTACATCTATAAAATGGAGTACTGCTCAGCAATCAAAAATGATGAATTACTGGAATTTTCTGGGAAATGGATGTCATTAGAAACAATTATATTAAGTGAAGTATCCCAAACCCAGAAAGTTAAGCGCTGTATGTACTCCCTAATAGGTGGCTCCTAGTACCAAACTCACCCAGCCCACATTGAGACACTCAAGGGTAAACCTATGTAATACGGTAATTGCAAGGATTGTGAACAGGAGGGAAGGGGTTGGAGAGCCACACCAGACACAAGGAGAAAGGAGACAATGTTACAGCAGAGAAACTTGGCCTCCAAGGAATGCAAGAAAGTAATGTTACACCTGGTTAAGTTCACAGACGTTCGTTCCTGATCATGTACAACTGAGGAGGTATGATCTCACCAGAAGGGGAGGGCATATAGTCTGGCAGATGAAAGGTGATCATTTTGCAAATGGGTGACTGACCCCTCCCTCACCGAGGTTTCCTGCTTTTATTACATCTACCCTTGAATGTGCTATTATAACAAGACTCCAGTTTAACAGTTTTTTGTCTCTGACCAGGGGGTGACATACAGTACCCATCAGGATGGAGTGAAGGGCATTGCAGGAGCAGCAAAACTGCAAAAGAAAATCAACAAAACCATAATCCAGAACTTCAGAGACTCTATATCATCCACATAGAACTAAGCCAGCCTAATCTCCCCCCATCCTGAAGCTCAGGGACATTTGCGGAAGAGGGGGCGGTAAGATTTTAAGAGAAAAAGGATGGGGGGAGCCATGATTTGCAAGATTCTCCACACTAGTTAGGGCTGAAGCAATCATAATAGTACTTTGCATGCCCTGCACAATATCCATCACACTATTGACCTCACAAAGTCTAACATCTGCTAAAGGCACCAAGATCCTTGGAGGCAAGGGATTGATAGCTGCAGTAGTGTTCCTATGCTTAAGGGGAACACGAGAAAGGGTTCAGGGAAATGCCATTGGGTCCTTGTACGTCATCGGAAAGGAGGACCAAGAGGAGAGTTAGGCATACACAATGAAGGACTCCCTGAGGATTGGGGGGGTGGCAGTGCGAGATGGGGAGGGAGGGAGGGGGAGCAGAGGGTTCAGGGGGAGGAGGAGGGGGGAGGGAACTAGTCTACCTATTAAGTTTGTATGAGCAGAAATAATAAAAAATGTTAAAAAAAGAGACAAAACAACAATGCCCAAGTCAAAGTGCAGATCCATGAGAAATAAAACCCAGGAAGACAAGTCTCCCACTGAAAGAATTAACCCCATAATGATGGATTTCAACCAGAAGAAATTCACAGACAATAGCCAAGAAAGCCAGGGCCAAGATAACAACTTTCAAAGTATGATCATTACCATGATCAATACTATGAAAGAGGAAATCCAGGAAGAGTTAAACAACTGCATCAACACTTTGAATAGGAACACAACAGACACTTGGCGGAGTTGAGACAAACAGTTCAAGGAACACAAATAGACATAGAGCAGTTAAAACAGTCTCATGCAGAGTTTAAAATCGAACTAAAAGACAAGTTATCTTCAACCCAATACTCAACAGAGAGTTTTATCAGCAGAACTAACAAAGCAGAAAATAGAATTATAGATCTTGAAAATAAAGTGGGAGAATTAACGAACTCAATGAAAGAGGTTCTAAAAGCCAAAAAGATACTTGAGAGGAACATTCAAGAGATATGGGACACCCTGAAGAAGCCTAACATGCACATTCATGGAATACCAGAAAAAGAATCCCAAAATACCACACCTGAGGAAATTTTTCAAATTATCATAAATGAAAACTTCCTTCAACTAAAGAATGAGAGGCCCATCCTAATACAAGAGGCATTCCGCACCCCAAACAGATATGACCAAAATAGAAAATCGCCACGGCAAATAATAGTCAAAACACTCCACATTCATGAAAAAGAAAAGGTGCTGAGAGCTTCAAGAGAAAAAAAAAAGTCACTTTTAAAGGTAAACCTATTAAAATAACAAATGACATCTCAATGGAAACAGTAAAAGCAAGAAGAGCTTGGAGAGACATACTTCAAGTATTAAATGAGCAAAAATGTCAACCCAGACTTATATACCCGGCAAAACTATCTGTCATGATCGAGGGAGAAAGAAAAGTTTAACAGCACAAAGACAACTTGAAGGCTTACATGTATACCAAACCAGGCCTTCAAAAAATGCTAGAAATGATACTCAAGCTTGAAGGAAAAAACAAGTGTATCCAGTAGGACAGAAGGGAAGTATAATGCCATCAAAACCTAAATGTCAAACAATACACTTACAAAAGCCACTAAACATAAAAAATGTCCAGAATTAAAAATAATTTCTCCATTATAACATTAAATATCAATGGTATTAACTCACCTATCAAGAGAAACAGATTACAAACTTGGATTAAAAATCACAACCCATCAATCTGCTGCCTTCAGGAAACTCATCTCACCACAAAAGATAGGCACATCGTAAAAATAAAAGGCTGGTCCAAAATTCTGTAAGCTAATGGAAGCAGGAAATAGGCAGAGGTAACCATTTTGCTCTCAGACAAAGTGGACTTCAAACCAAAAAAAATCATAAGAGACACACATGGATACTACATTTTAGTGACAGGTACAATTCACCAGGAAGACTTCACAATACTGAACTTATATGCACCTAGTATGGGCCCCTACACATTCATTAAGAAAACCCTACAGCAACTAAAGCAAGAAATCAACCCCCAAACAATAATTCTTGAGGATTTCAACACTGGCCTCTCAACATGGGATAGATCAACAGGCCAAAAGCTTAACAGAGACACTTTGGAACTCAACCAAACCCTTAAAGAAATGGACCGTACAGATCTCTATCGAACTTTTCATCCACGCACCAAAGAATACATATTTTTCTCAGCAGAACACGGAGCTTTCTCCAAAATGATCACATATTGGGCCACAAAACGAATCTACACATATACAAAAAAGTTGAAATTCTAACCTGTGCCCTATCAGACCACCATGGTCTAAAGCTTGACATCCACAACACAATGAACAACAGAAAATACACTAACTCCTGGAAACTCAACACTATGATGCTGAATGAAAATTGGATTCAGGAAGAAATTAAAAAGGAAATTCAAGATTTCCTGAAAGTGAACGATAATGAAAATACAACTTATCAAAATCTTTGGGACAAATGAAAGCTGTCCTAAGAAGTAAGTTCATAGCTCTTAATGCCTACATCAAAAAAGTGGAAACATCAGAAATAAATAACTTAACAATGCAGATTAATGCTTTAGAGACACTAGAGCAATCTGATCCCAAAAGCAGTAGAAGAGAGGAGATTATCAAAATAAGGGGAGAAATATATGAAATTGAGATTAGGAAAATGATACAGAGAATAAACCAGTCAAAAAGCTGGTTCTTTGAAAAAATCAATAAGATTGATATATCCCTAGCTAAATTAACCAAAAGCAAGAGAGAAAAACACAAATAAACAAAATTTGAAATGAAAATTGAGTTGGCACTATGGAACCCCACGAAATTCAGAGTATTATAACGTCATATTTTAAAAAACTTATACTCTGTGAAATTTGACAACACAAAAGAAATGGATGAATTCCTAAGTAAGCACAACATACCAAAATTGAATCAGGAACTTGTGAATTATTTAAATAGTCCTGTAACATATGAGAACATTGATGAAGTAATCTCTAATCTTCCCACCAAGAAATGTCCTGGACCAGATGGATTCAGCACAGAGTGCTACCAGACATTTAAGGAGCTAATAACACCAATACTCTTAAATTGTTCCATCAAATAGCAAAGGAAGGAACACTACCAGATTCTTTCTACAAAGCTAATATCATCTTAATCCCAAAACCTAATAAAGATACACTTAAAAAAGAAAATTATAGGCCAATATCTTTGATGAACACAGATGCCAAAATTCTCAACAAAGTCTTAGCAAATCGGATTCAAAAACATATCAAAAAGATCATTCACAGCAATCAAGTAAGCTTTATACCCGGCACACAAGGTTGATTCAACATACGCAAATCAATAAATGTAATCCACCATATAAATCAGTCTAAAATCTAAGACCACATGATACTCTCGATAGATGCAGAAAAAGCTTTTTACAAGATCCAACAACCTTTTATGATCAAAACCTAGAGACAGTTGAAATGGAAGGAACCTTTGTCAACATAATGAAAGCTGTGTACAACAAGCCAAAGCAAGGATTCTACTCAATGGGGAAAAACTCGAAGCAGTCCTAGACAAGGCTGTCCACTCTCACTACTTCTATTCAATATTGTACTTGAAGTCTGAGCTGAAGCCATAAGACAAAAAGGGAGATAAAAGGGATTCAAATCGGCAAGGAAGAAGTTAAGTTATCACTATTTGCTGATGACATGATTTTATACCTGAGTGATCCCAAAAACTCCACCAGAAAACTCCTGGAACTAATACAGAAGGTCAGCAGGGTAGCAGGATACAAAATAAACAAACAAAAATCAGTGGCCTTCCTATATGCCAAGCATGAAAGAAGTGAAAAAGCCCTGAGAGAAACAATCCCATTTACTATAGCCCCTAAAAAATGAAATATCTTGGTATAAACCTAACCAAGGAAGTAAGGGGCCTTTACAATGAAAACTTTAAAACCCTAAAGAAAGAAATTACAGAAGACTTTAGAAGGTGGAAAGAGCTTCCATGTTCCTGGACTGGTGGAATCAATATCATAAAAATGACCACCCTACCAAAGGCAATATACTGATTCAATGCTATACCAGTTAAAACCCAAAGCAATTCTTTAAAGAAGTTGACAAAATAATCTCAAAATTCATATGGACGCACAAAAGACCCAGGATAGCAAAGACAATCCTGAGTAACAAAAACACAGCTGGAGGTATCACCATACCAAACCTTAGTCTATACTACAAATCCATAGTTGTAAAAGCAGCCTGGTACTGGCTCCAAAATAGACACACAGATCAATGGATAAGGATTGAAGACCCAGATATAAGCCCACACTATTACAGCCATTTGATCTTTTATAAAGGGGCCCAAAAAAATCCAATGGAAAAAGAACAGTGTCTTCAACAAATGGTGCTGGCAAAACTGGATCTCCATATGCAGAAGATTAAAACCTGACCTGTACTTGTCACCATATACAATACCTAATTCCAAATAGATCAAGGACTTCAATATAAGGCCAGAGACTAAAAAACCATAGTTCAAAGGGTGGGATCTCCCTGGAGCTGATTGGACTAGGCCAATAGTTCCTAATTGGAAATCCAGTAGTGCAGTCAATACAACCAACACTCAACAGATGGGATCTTATGAAATTAAAGAGCTTCTGTTCAGATAAAGAGATTGTAATTGGAGCACAAAGGCAACCCACAGAATGGGAGAAAATCTTCACTTACCATACATCTGATAGCGCTCTATTATCCAGAATGCACAAAGAACTTAAAAAACTAAACACCATGGAAACAAAGGGCCCAATTAAAAATGGGTCTTGGAAATTAAAAGAAACTTTACCAAGGACGAAATTAAAATGTCTAACAAATATCTTGAAAAATGCTCCACATCCTTAGCCATCAGGGAAATGCAAATAAAAACTTCCCTGAGATATCATCTCACCCCAGTCAGGATGGCAAAAATCCACAATAAAAACAACATCAAATGCTGTAGAGGATGTGGAGAGAGGAGAACTTTCCTACATTGCTGGTGGGAATGCAGGCTCATACAACCACTCTGGCGAGCCATTTGGAGATTCTTAAAGATGTTAAAGATCGAAATGCCATATGACCCAGCTATTCCACTTTTGGGAATAACCCCCCATACAGCAAAAATTCACCTTGATAGCACAAGCACGACCATGTTCATAGCAGCCCTTTTTACAATAGCAAAGTCATGGAATCAACCCAAATGTCCAACAGTAGATAAGGACAATGTGGTACATTTATACAATGGAATAATACTCAGTCATCAAAAATGATTAATTAATGAAATTTTCTGGGAAATGGATGGAATTAGAAACAATTATATTGAGTGAAGTATTCCAGACACAGAAAATTAAGTGCTGTATGTCCTTCCTAATTGGTGGATCCTAATACCAATCCCACTTAGAGACACACTCAAAGATAAATCTGTTATACCTACAGTAATTGCAAAGATTATAAACAGGAGAGAAGGGGAAGCAGGGCCCTGTCAGAAACAAGAAGAGAGGGGATCATGGCACCGCAGAGAAAATAAGCCACCATCAAGGACTGCAAGTAAGTAATGAGACATCTGATTAAGCTCAAAGACTGTCCTTCCTGGTCACTTGCAATGGATGGGGTATGATCTTACCAGAAAAGGAGGGCATACAGTCTGGCAGATAGAAGGTAACCATTTTGCAAGTGGGAGACTGACCCACCCCTCACTGTAGTCTCCTACTCTTATTCCATCTACCTTTGAATCTACTCTTATAATAAGACTTTCTTTTAACAACTTTTTATCTCTGGCCAAGGGTGACATCCAGTAACCATCAGGATGGAGCCAAGGGCATTGTAAGAGCAGCAAAACTGAAAAAAAAATCAACAAACCATAATTCAGAACATCAGAGACTCTATATCAACCACCTGGAATCAGGCCTGCCTAATCTCTCCCCATCCTGAAGCTCAGAGAAATTTGCAGAATATTGGGTGGTAAGATTGTAAGAGCACAAGGTTGGGAGGAGTCATGATATGCAAGATACTCCACACAAGTTAGGGCTGAAGCAATTATAATAGGACTCTGCATGATCTGTGCAATGACCAACATATCATTGACCCCTCAAAGTCTAGCATGGACTAAAGTTACTAGGATCCTTAGAAGCAGGGATCAACAGTCCCAATAGTGTTCCTATTCTTAAGGGGAACACAAGAAAGACTTTTAGGAAATGCCACTGAGTCCTTACACTTCATCAGAGAGAAGGACCCAGAGGAAAGTTTGATATACACTTTAAAGGATGCTTCAGAGATGGGGGTAGGGGGCACTGGGAGAAAGGGAGTGAGGGGGCAAAGGAAGGAAAAAAGTGGGCAGGGAGCAGGGAAGTCCTGGGAGGGGTGGAGGGACAGAAGGGACAGGGGTACCTGTTTCATTTGTATGAGCCAGAAAATAAATAAAAAAAAACAAATTAGGATAATTAGCTCTTAAAAAATTAGACATTGCTTACAATGGCTTTGTGCTTTTCCCGCTAAACTTATGAGTCACACAACCTTTTAGCTACTCAGTGAAAATAAAAATAAACTTTTTGATTGCCGCTCTTTGTATACTGTTTTTGATTCCTTGGGGAAGAATTATGCCCTGTATTTTCTGAGAGCTTCCAAACAACCACTGCATTAAGGAAACTACTACCTGAAAATTCAGTAGCTGTATTACTGTGTAACTATAATTTAAGACACTATTGGAGGTTAGTGCTTATGACTTCTAATGAGAAAGCCATAATAACCTTTTAATTGAAAGGAAAATGGTTAACTACAGTAATTGCAATCAATAAGGCTGTGTTCATAGTATAAATATGTCTTCTCAAAAAGCATTCTTTACTCCCCAACGGCATAATTTAAGGTTGGGTATTGAAAGCATAATTAATGAGAAATCCATTTGTTATTACAGTACTAAATTATGGTCTAAAATTGTGTACCTCAAAGTTGAAAACCCCATCACCCCATCTCAAAGTAAAACGTAGAAGAAGAAAACTGAACATGGAATTAAGGACTTACCAATCACATAGGCAAGCAACAAGGCCAAAGTCACTGTAATTGCTGTGGCGCTCAAGGCAGTACACTTCCAATTGCAGCACCTATAAGGTTTGTTAAAGGTAAAGGCAGGTCGGGAAAAGGTGCTTCGAGGCAGAGGCCTTGGAGGTGGTGAGTACACGGTGTTGGATGTCAGAGGATAGTTCTGACTTGCAGCACTGAAGATAGCAGAGGAACCAGATCCATGTTTGAACAGAAAATGCCTGAGGGGGGAAAACACAAAAGTTTGGCCTGTGAATAGCAAATCCTCATTGACACAAAACTTAAACATACAAACATCAAACTGTCATGCTTTGACAAATCTCAGGAGAATTGGAAATGTTACCTCAGAGGGGAAATAAGTTAACTCCTCTCTTTCTTAAACTCTCTTTTTTTGTTATTTCAACTTTTAAGAGGGAAAAAAAGATTATGTTTATCTTGACTTCCTGGTTTGTAAATGCTACCATTTTGTATTTTATATCATTTATCATGTTCCTTTCATTTATTAAACATGACCCTAAACAGCATTTATTTATTTATTTGTCTATTTATTTATTTATTTATTTATTTATTCCGGGAAAAGTTTCTTTTGAGTTCCCAGGAACATTTTTTTTTGAATTTATAGCCACAATTATTAATGTGTGTACTTTTGGAAAGATATAACATATTCTTGCCCAACACCCTTTCTTTTTTTTTTAATACAATTTTTAATCATTTCCACTCATACAAACTTAATAGGTAGACCAGTTCCCTCCCTCCCTCCTCCTCCCCCGGAACCCCCTGATCCCCCTCCCTCCCTTCCCATCCCCCAATGCCTCCCCCCCAATTCCCATAGAGTCCTTTATTGTGTATGCCTAACTCTCCTCTTGGTCCTCCTCTCCGATGACGTACAAGGACCCAGTGGCATTTCCCTGAACCCTTTCTCATGTTCCCCTTAAGCATAGGAAACTACTGTGGCTGTCAATCCCTTTCCTCCAAGGATCTTGGTGCCTTCAGCAGATGCTAGACTTTGTGAGGTCAATAGTGTGTTGGACATTGTGCAGGGCATGCAAAGTCCTATTATGATTGCTTCAGCCCTAACTAGTGTGGAGAATCTTGCAAATCATGGCTCCCCCCATCCTTTTGCTCTTACACTCTTACCGCCCCCTCTTCCGCAAATGTCCCTGAGCTTCAGGATGGGGGGAGATTAGGCTGGCCTAGTTCTAGGTGGTTGATATAGAGTCTCTGAAGTTCTGCATTGTGGTTTGTTGATTTTCTTTTGCAGTTTTGCTGCTCCTGCAATGCCCTTCACTCCGTCCTGATGGGCACTGTATGTCACCCCCTGGTCAAAGACAAAAAGCTGTTAAACTGGAGTCTTGTTATAATAACACATTCAAGAGTAGATGTAATAAAAGCAGGAAACCTCGGTGAGGGAGGGATCAGTCACTCATTTGCAAAATGATCATCTTTCATCTGCCAGACTATATGCCCTCCCCTTCTGGTGAGATCATACCCCCTCAGTTGTACATGATCAGGAACGAACGTCTGTGAACTTAACCAGGTGTCACATTACTTACTTGCATTCCTTGGAGGCCTATTTTCTCTGCTATAACATGGTCTCCTCTCTCCTTGTGTCTGGTGTGGCCCTCAAACCTCATCCTTCCTGTTCATAATCCTTGCAATTACTGTATTACATAAGTTTACCTTTGAGTGTCTCAATGTGGGCTGGGTGATTTTGGTACTAGGAGCCACCTATTAGGGAGTGAATATGGCGCTTAACTTTCTGGGTTTGGGATACTTCACTTAATATAATTGTTTCTAATGACATCCATTTCCCAGCAAATTCCAGTAATTCATCATTTTTGATTGCTGAGTAGTACTCCATTGTATAGATATACCACAGTTTCCTTATCCACTCGTCAACTGTTGGACATTTGGGTTGATTCCATGACTTTGCTATTGTAAACAGGGCTGCTATGAACATGGTCATGCTTGTGCTATCAAGGTGAACCTCTGTTGCATGGGGGGTTATTCCCAAAAGTGGAATAGCAGGGTCATATGGCATTTCAATCTTCAATTTCTTTAAGAATCTCCAGACAGCTCGCCAGAATGGCTGTATGAGCCTGCATTCCCACCAGCAATGTAGGAGAGTTCCCCTCTCTCCACATCCTCTCCAGCATTTGTTGTTATTTGTATTGTGGATTTTTGCCATCCTGACCGGGGTGAGATGATATCTCAGGGAAGTTTTGATTTGCATTTCCCTGATGGCTAATGAAGTGGAGCATTTTTTAAGATATTTGTTAGACATTTTAATTTCATCCCTGGTAAAATTTCTTTTAAGTTCAGGGCCCATTTTTTAATTGGGCCATTGGGCTCCTTGGTGTTTAATTTTTTTTATTATTTATTCAATTGTGAGTGTGTGTGTATGTGCACATGTGAGTGTGTGTGTGTATGTATGTGTGTGTGTGTGTGTGTGTGTGTGTGTAGAACCACGGATGAATTCGGGAACCACCATGGACACCTCTACCTCCTCCTTGTTTACTTTGCCCCGGGATTCACAGGATCCGCCTTACCAGGACCAGAAACGCAGGTCGCCCTGGCGTCTATACATGGGGTCTAGGATCCGATCTCAGGACTTTCCGCCTGCAAGGCAGAGGGTTAACCCATGAGTCACCTCTCCATCCCCGGTGTTTAATTTTTTAAGTTCTTTGTGCACTCTGGACAGTAGAGCTCTATCAGATATGTGGTTAGTGAAGATTTTCTCCCATTTCTGTGGCTTGCCTTTGAGCTCGTGTTAAAATCTCTTTATATGAACAGAAGCTCTTTAATTTCACAAGATCCGAACTGTTGAGAGTTCATAGCAGTGACTGTGCCATTGGATGTCTGTTTAGGAAGTGTTGGCCTAGCCCAATCAGCTGGAGGGAGTTCCCTATCCTTTCAACTATGGTTTTTATAGTCTCTGGCCTGATATCAAGGTCCTTGATCCATTTGGAATTAAGTCTTGTACATGGTGACAAGTACGGGTCCAGCTTTAATCTTCTGCATGTGGAGATCCAGTATTGCCAGCACCATTTGTTGAAGATGCTGTTCTTTTTCCATTGGATTTATTGGGCCCCTTTGTCAAAAATCAAATGGCTGTATTTTTGTGGGCTTATATCTGGGTCTTCAACCCTTATCCATTGATCTGTGTGTCTATTTTGGAGCCAGTACCAGGCTGTTTTTATAACTATGGATTTGTAGTATAAACTAAGGTTTGGTATGGTAATACCTCCAGCAGTGTTTTTCTTACTCAGGATTGTCTTTGCTATCCTGGGTCTTTTGTGCCTCCATATGAATTTTGAGATTATTTGGTCAACTTCTTTAAAGAATTCCTTTGGGATTTTAATTGGTATAGCATTGAATTTGTATATTGCCTTTGGTAGGATGGTCATTGTTACAATGTTGATTCTGCCAATCCAGAACATGGGAGGTCTTTCCACCTTCTGGTGTCTTCTGCTATTGTCTTCTGCTATTTCTTTCTTTAGGGTTTTAAAGTTTTCATTGTGAAGGTCTTTTACCTCCTTGGTTAGGTTTATACCAAGGTATTTCATTTTTTTAGGGGCTATAGTAAATGGTATTGTTTCTCTCAAGGCTTTTTCACTTCTTTCATTCTGGGCATATAGGAAGGCCTCTGATTTTTGCACATTTCTTTTGTATCCTGCCACCCTGCTGAACTTCTCAATTAGTTCCAGGAGCTTCCTGGTGGAGTTTTTGGGATTCCTCAGGTTTAAGATCATGTCATCTGCAAATAGAGATAGCTTGACTTCTTCCTTGCCGATTTGAATCCCTCTTATGTTCCTTTCTTGTCTTATGGTTTCAGCTAAGACTTCAAGTACAATATTGAATAATAGTGGTGAGAGTGGACAGCCTCAGGCCCATTTTTAAAACATTTTTCATTATTATTTCTGCTCATACAAACTTGGTAGGTACACTGGTTCCCTCTCTCCCTCCTCCTTCCCCTGACTCCCCTGCTCCTCCTCCCCTCACCTGTCCATCCCCATCCCCCAGTGCCTCCCCCCCAATCTCCGGAGAATTCTTTAATGTGCATGCCAGACTCTCCTCTGAGCCCTTCTCTCCGATGACGTACAAGGACCCAGTGGCATTTCCCTGAACCCTTTCCTGTGTTCCCCTTAAGCATAGGAACACTACTGTGGCTATCAATCCCTGACCTCAAAGGATCTTGGTGCTTTTAGAAAATGCTAGACTTTGTGGGGTCAATATTTTTTTGGACATTGTGCAGGGTATGCAAAGTCCAATTATGATTCCTTCGGCCCTAACTTGTGTGGAGTATCTTGCATATCATTGCTCCTCCCATCATTGTGCTCTTACAATCTTACCACCCCCTCTTCTGCAAATTTTCCTGAGCTTCAGGATGGGAGAGATTAGTCTGGCCTAGTTCTAGGTGGTTGATACAGATTCTCTGAAGTTCTGGATCATGGTTTGTTGATTTTCTTTTGCAGTTTTGCTGCTCCTGCAATGCCCTTCACTCCATCCTGATGGGCATTGTATGTCACCCCCTGCCCAGGCCCATTTTTTAATTGGGCCATTTATCTCCTTGGTGTTTAGTTTTCTGAGTTCTTTGTGCACTCTGGACAATAGAGCTTGTCAGATATGTTTTTAGTGAAAATTCTTTCCCATTCTGTAGGCCGCCTTTTTGCTTGGTTTACAGTCTCTTTATCGGGACAGAAACTCTTTTATTTCATAAGATCCAATTTATTAAGTGTTGGTTCTAGTAAGTGCTCTTGGATTTCTGTTTAGCAACTGTTGTCCTAGCCCAATCAGCTCAAGGGAGTTCCCTACCCTTTCAACTAGGGTTTTTATAGTTTCTGGTGAAATATTAAGGTCCTTGATCCATTTGGAATTAATTTTTGTGCATGGTTACAAGTGCAGGTCCTATTTTAATCTTCTGCATGTGGAGATCCAGTTTTGCCAGCACCATTTATTGAAAATGCTATTCTTTTTCCATTGGATTTTTTGTGCCCCTTTATCAAAGATGAAATGCCCGTAATAGTGTGGGCTTGTATTTGGGTCTTCAACCCTTGTCCATTGATCTGTGTGTCTGTTTTGGAGCCAGTACCAGGCTTAAACAGCAGTATTTAAAGTTCTCTTCACTACTAATCTTTAAAGATCATATTACATGGTCACATATTCAACCAAAATTTTATTTAAAAATCTTCAAACATGCAGGAGAGTCGAAGTGATTTAATAACAAGTATGCATACTTGCTATTAAATCCATAAATCATATTCTATAATTCAGATGTTTATTTTCATATTATCACATATCAATCTCTTTCTTTTTCTCTCTATCCACAAGGTCATGTTAGATTTTTAGGTATATTTAATCAGTATGCATCAGTACATATCCCTTCAAATATTTCGGCTTTTAATATTATTATCTCAAGTTTATTCCTTTAAGGTTTGTTTTCAATATAAAATTTTCCATGAAAAACATATATTTTCATGAATTCATTTGCAAGCTTTGACAAAAGCAGTCACATGTACAACTTAAACTCCTTTCGAGATGCAGATCAGTCCTATGATTGCTGGAATTTTCTCTTGTCTTCTCTAAGTAAATTCCTTTCTCTATTCCCAGAGACAAACCCTGTTCTACTCATTCATTATGCCTACTCTTCTGATTCATACAAATGGAGTCATGATACTATCATGATGCTCTCATGTTTAATTTCCTACAAGAAGATCCACATCTTACTTGTTACTACTATAATATGGCCCTTAATACACAATAATCACACATCAAACAGTATTGAAAAACGTGTAATTTTTGTCCTTTATCCTTGTTGAATGCTGAATATCGTAAGTTTGGTTGAATACTCATTATCTCATTTGGTCTTTGCTCATGTAATATACCTATGCTATTATCATTGTTGTGATTTAAAGAAAGCAGTTCAAAGTAGGTTAAATGACTCTTTTTTAAAATTCACTTAGCAAGAGAAGGAAGGAGCTGGAATCAGCATATAGGCCATTCAGTCTTCAGAGTCTTGAATCTAAACCATTCACAATGCTATTTATGGCAGGAAAATCTACTGTATTTTAAGGTACAATTCAAAACCTTTCAGACAGTGAAAAGTCAAGAGGACTGTATACTTGTAACATATACCCAAATGCATAAAATTGGTTTCCAGCTTCCTTACTTAAAGTAATAGGAATACGTACATTTGAAGGAGAAAAAAACCAACAACAAATCCACAGGATAGTTATCAATAGAGGATTTTTCTTATCATCAGGAAGGTTAAAAGTTTCTAAAGGGGGCTGAAGAGGTGGCTCAGGGGTTACGCCTCTGCCTTGCAGGCAGAAGTTCCTCAGTTCGGATCCCAGATCCCACGTATAGACGCCGGGCAGAAGCGGGGGTGGAGGGGTTGGCGGGGTGGGGGGGTGGGGGTGGGGGTGGGGGGTGGGGGGTGGGGGAGGTGGGGGCGTGGGGCGGCCTAAGCTTCTGGTCCTGGTAGGGCAGAGCCTGTGAATCCCGGGGCAGAGTAAAAGGAGGAGGTAAAGGCAGTTTATGGTGGTTCCCGAATTCACCCGTGGTTCTACACACACACACATACACACACACACACACACACACACACACACACACGCACGCACGCACACATACATGCACATAGGCACAATTGAATAAATAAAAAAAATTTAAAAAAGAAGTAAAAAAAAAGTTTCTAAAGGGCTGTGGTACTGAGTGGAGCTAAGTTTATCAAGTGTTCCTGGAGGACAATTTGATATTATGCCAGAAAATACTTCAAGCATATGTATTTATTTACATAATAGTCATGCTGACATGTGTTTATCTTGAGGAAACAGCATTATATGTAAAAAAGAATTCATTACAGTGTTATAATAGAATAAAGATACATACACATCTCTAATAATTGGTACTTCAAAATTTCAATAACACAATATACTATCATTAAGAATTGTACTATAAAAGATTATTTGGTAGAAAAATGTTTGCACATATTAACAAGGGAAAGAAGACACACTTCAAAATGTGTGGATAATAATATAGAATATAATTTTCCACAGAAGGGGGCAGAATATTCATGGAAAAATAGTAATTTCTGTTATATTTACATTGTAGGAATATTTTCCAAACTTTTTTCTCTTGAGTTTATTTTACGTTTCTAAATAGGACAAAAGAAAAGATTGACAGGTGGCAGTATTCTGTGAATTTTCCAGTCTCCTCCCTTATAAATGAACTAGGTACCAAATCAGATCTTTACATGCATTATGTTGATCCTTGTGTGTGTGTGTGTGTGTGTGTGTGTGTGTGTGTGTGGTTAATTACTACCTTAATCTTATAAATGATGAAATTGAGAAAGAGTTTTGGTGAAAGTAGAATGTTGATAATGATACCATATCATTATGCAAGTAAACAACATTTGAATGCTAAGTTAGGATATTTCTTAAACTATATGTTATTTAATCTTTATAATGAACTTAGAACAATCATTATACCTATGTCACAGATGAGGAAAACAAAGAACCAGGAGTTGAGGTAACTTGTAAAAACGACTAGTAATCAGTTAAAGTGAGTTACAAAATTGGGTATGCTAGCTCAGGAGACATTTCCATTAGTCAGTACCCTACAACAAACATTGCTAGGGTTCTTCAGCTACTGGAAAATTTAATATATGGTGTGTGTGTGTGTGTGTGTGTGTATCTGTCAGAGGGCATTGTGTGTCCCTGTGGAGGACCAGTGGTGGCTTCTGGAATTATCCTGTATTGCTTTTACTTCCTTTTTGCTTCACTCTGAGATTTCCTAGTGTTGGAAGTGCAGGCCACCACAGAGAAAACATTAACATTTTGATCTATGTTGAGTGTTGAACTCAGCTTGTAGAACATGTTGAATTAACCTATTATTTGAATCCCTTTTGGCCTAATGACAACAATGTGAGAATGACGTATACAGAGTTACAGAGTCTTAAAAGACTTTCTCATGAATCATCTCATAAGCCAGTTCCCTCATTTTCAGTAGCTGAGGTGTAAAGAATGAAAGTGACTTCCTTAAAACAACACAGTTACCTAATGTCATACATAAACTGCTATTTTGGACTTCCTTCTTAGTATATTTCCATTGCCTGATGCTACTGGTGAGCCCAACCTTTACCAGATAAACCCCTAGTTCTAATAATCCATGTTAAGGACCAACAACTACTCTTTTGGTAAAGAGTATTACATAATACATGTCTATTTTTTGCACATCATATGTTCTTGTAGAAACATTTTAAGATTTTCTTCACTACTTTGGATGAATGGGTAAATGTTACACACACAAAAACAAACTTTCATTGTTTCTGAAAGGTACCTATTTCTCCTGCATAAATACTAATAAGGAAAATATTTTATTGCATAACTTACTTATAGTATCATGCTAGTTTCCTGTAACTGTACTTCTGTGTAAGAGTTTTAAATAATCTCTTTGTCATAAACAGATTTCTTCTTAAGTGTCTGGTGATTCCTTCCGACCTGAGTTTCTCCCTTTAACCATCTAATTTATGACTGAGCATGAAGTGTAGTAGTTTAAAAGCAGCCTCCTTACCTTTTAATCCTATATTCTATGTTTACTTTGGAGGTGACAAAATGTCACATATACATAACTAACCTAGATGGCATCATGATCTCATATGATCACATTGGATAAAGGGAAATCTCAACAGCATGTGACCCTTTTACTTAATATTCATAGATTAAAAACTTCAATCTTTTGCATACTTATGAAAGAGAACAATTGGATTTTTGAGACAATGTAAGTAGGCTAATATGTTGGATATTGATTTGGTTTCATATATCATTAAGAGGTAGAAGAAAGACAGAGAATTGTTGGCTGCTATGATGGCAATTACAAGCAATAGTCAATATCCCTGAGCACTGTAATTCCATCTGATATGCACCGAAGAATTTCTAAATGCAGTTTCATAAGGAAAACATTGCAGCCTAATGAATAAATTCAACACTCACAGCAGAGCCACATTTAAACTAATTCATGTTTGAATGGAATCCAAATCACTGTCCTCAGTGAGAGTAAGTAGATAATAGAATGAGTTCATATACTAAGGTTCTTGTTTTTTTATTAACAATCCAGATTAAGATTCAGTGCTAGAAGTGATCTATACTTCGATGTGCATCCTGAGAAATAGCAATGCAAATGTTGTGTAGTGTCAGAAGCTTTGCTGTACTTGTTGGAAAGTGAAATGGCTACCTGATGTGTTTTCATGTTGCTTGAAAAAAGTAGGAGCATAAAGGTGAATGCACAGTGCTAGACCTATATGTTATCACCTATGTGCTCATAAAATCATATTTTCTGTCTAAGCACACTTCTTTTCTCCTGGGACCAGAGCATATACTAAAATGTTATCAATTTACATCTGTTTCTTCAAGATTGATGAGACTCAGTGTGGTAAATGGGAATATAATAAATGCTCTTGTAAGGATTTTAAAATCATCTATAAAAAAGGAGGAAATGTACTCTCTTTTAAAACACTAACATTACATAATTTTGAAGGTATCTGTTAGCTTCAAATAATATAATGTAGTACTTAAAATTCTACAGGAAATAGACAGAAATATACAGATTTTTAACAACAAATGCATAAATAACCAGTTTTTTCTTTTACATCTTATAAACATTCTTATGAGATACAGCTGAACCTGTATTACTGTAGCTATAAGCATTTGGCTCAGTTTTATGCCCAGACAAAGGGATTCAACTTGGTTCCAGCATAATTAGAGGTTGATATTTCCTCATTTTAATTTTTTTCCTACTATTTTTCCAATATATTGAGTGTTCCCTCCCTCCTGCTTCCCTTCATCCCCTTCCCTCTCTTCATTATTCATTCTCACTCACTCCCACCCTTCTGCTTGTATAATTCTATGGATCCCAGGGTTAACTCTGACTTGTGTACTCCTGTGGGGGCCCAAGCCTCCATGATGTATCAAGTTATTGGTCTTTAGGACACCCTATTGATATGTGTATTTCCCTTTACTCATCTAGCTTTAGACCCAAAGGTTTCCACTGTAAGTTCCACTTCTTTGGGTATAACAACAGCTACCTACAGAGTAGTATTGTACTACTTATACTGTACTGTCTTACTACTTATAGGTTTATTGGTTATCTTCACTATTGATCTATTTCCTTCTTCCTTTTTTGCGGTGGTTGTTCTTGTTTACAATAACAAGGATGTGTAACATTCTGACAAGTGTGTCTTGAATCCAATCAGAAAGCTGTTGGTTGTCTCGTTTGTAGTGTTCATTCACCCATGGCGTGGCATGTTTCAGCCCACTCACACACTCATTCACACACTCAATTACACAGCTGCTGGCTGTGATGACGAAGAGGCCGTTCCCACTTCCACCTCCATCCCCCAGGGACTCGGTCACCGAACGGGGATTCTGTCTCAAGCAGGTCTCCAGCAGATCTCAAGTTTATTGGGGGGAGAAACGGAGTTTAAATAGACAAAAACCCACAAGGTGCCAAATGGGCATCCAATTGTGTAAAAGGTCAACACATCCTACAGGTGGTAATGGTCAAGTTCAATGCCATTCAGCACAGGAGGCAGGTAGATATCTAAAGCCAATTAGGGATCTCCATAATGCGATCAGGTTACACCCAGGATCCTAGCTCTCAGTGCCATCTTAGTCCCATGTGCTCAGCCATGCCCTGGGGCAAATCCTGGGTGGTCCCAACATCCTTGATATTCATGTCACTATTACATTGGTGATCACCTGTTGCCATGGTGATTTATATTGTAACTTCCAGATCTCATGCTGTTGATGGGGCTGGTGAATATTTCTCTCCCCCAGCAGCTTCTACAGTATTCCTTGGTACTGTGTAAGCTATCCAGCAAGGAGAAAGTCCTCAGACCAGTTTCAGCTGATATATTTTACCCATGTTCTGTGATCCATTTGTATTACATCTTAAGTAATAGAGTCTTGCTGATAGTTTTTGGAGAGCAACCAAGAGCAACAGCAAAAGCCTATAATTTGGGGGGTCTTTAAAACCTTTCTGACCAGCATTTTATCATGAATTGTCACATTCTTGTTACTTCTAATATAATTTTGTCCCTGTGGATCTGCTTGAGGATTTTGCTCCTCAGCATAGGGACTGCCCTTTTCTTGTTCCTTTCCTTAAAAGACTTTTTTTGACATATTACTGGCATAGGATATTCTTTTTGGGGTTGCTTCCTACAATCTTTGGGTTTTTCTATAAGTCTCTGTGTCTCTCCTATCTCCCATGTCCCTCCTATTTCCATCCCCTCATTCCCTGATATGTATAATTTCAATTATTCCTTCCCTGACCCTTGTCCTGTGATCCTAAATCTCCCCTTTAAAAGGTTTCACCCTAACCATCACTTCCCATCTTCCCACTTATAAGCCTTTTTTGAATTTTCTGGCTCTTACAATGCTTCCGTTCTAAATACATTGACAAGGATATCAGTTCAATCATCTGCATATAAGAGAGAACATGTGGTGTTTAACTTTCCATGTTTGAGATACCTCACTCAATATTAAAGTTTCCAGTTCCATCCATTTACTAGAAAATTCTATAATCTCATCATTTCTGATGGCTGAATAATATTCCATTGTGTATGTGCACAAGTATTTTTCTTTTACATCTCATAAACATGCTTATGAGACACAGCTGAAAATGTATTACTGTAGCTATAAGTATTTGGCTCAGTTTTATGCCCAGAGAAAGGGATTCAACTTGGTTCCAGCAAAAGCGGAGGTTGATTTAAAAAAAAGAAAGAAAGATTACAAGTTAACAGATCCAAATTACATTTGGACATGATGGTGGAATTTAAGTATTTACTTATTTTAAAAATATTTAAATGCAGCTTATGATAAAAAACACATCACATAACATAGCATCATAATAACATAGCAAAGCATAACATAAAATAGCATAATAAGGTAACTTATCAAAATTTTCTATCTTAAGCTCAGGGGACACTTCCCCTCTTTGCTAACATACTTGTTACTGATAGATTTAGGGAGAACTCTGGTGAGCCTTTAGGCTCTAATGAACAGTTCCACTATGTGATCAGACTGACAACTCAGTGGGCCACAAGACAAGACCAAAAGTCACGAATCTGGGAAACTAACTTATGGGGAGCAGAGGGTTTGATAAGCACAAAGGATAAAGATAGGAAAGAATGAAGGCATAAAGGAATCAGAAAATATTCTATATGTGTATGGAATTGTCAAAGAACAAAGTTAATAAAAAGAATAAAGTGGAGAGCTATTGCAGAATACCCAACTTTGACTTCTGGCTTCTGCATAACACACACACTAACATGCACACTCACAAATGAAAAAATCTGAAAACTTAGAAGGGAAAGGGAATATTCTTGTATATTTGGCCCTGGTAGAGATATAAATTGGAATGGAAAATACTGAGATTTGGATGCAGAATGGAAAAGAAAAGGGTTATTTGGGCTCTTGGAAATATTGTGCAAAAATCATTCCTAGAATATTATGAAGCTCTAAGACATCATCCTTCAATTATACTGTTTTTAAAAGTAAAACAACAATAAAATAAAATAACATGTATGCAGTTACGTACTGTGTAACTTGTCTCTCATATATCACAATTTGGCAAATTTGAAATGCTACATACCCGTTAAACAATTGTACCTTCTCATTTTCTCCAGCACTCATATTTTTATAATTTGTTTCTATAATTTGGACTACTTTTCACTACTTATAGAGTTCTCATTCAGGTTATAATATGTGACAAAATTTCCTTTCTTTCAAAAGAAAATAGTAGCTCACTCTATGCATGCATATCTATATGTATTTATGTATGCATGTATAGATTAGGTAGCATTACATGCATGAATGAAACTGTAAAAGAACAAATGTAATTAATAAAAATAAGATGGAGCATAGACATATGACTTATGGCCTAAACATCTTTTTCAAAGCCCCTTCTCTCTACAAATCCCTTTCCCAGAATCATGAATATTGATTTTGTTGTGTTCCCCACTGAGTTGTTTGTGTGATTATCAGATTGAAATTGTCTACTAGAATTTAATGAATTCACCAATAGGTACATAACTGAAGTCTCTGAATCCCCCTACATATACCCTACATATTATATACACATACCCTACATATTATATACAAATAAAATATCTATCTATATACATTAAGTTTTATTTATCTGCTCATTCATCCATCAACACTATTTCTTGAGTACCGTGAATAGCATTTATGTTACTATAGGGAAAGTTTTTTATTCAAGGAATGCATTTAATTCTATTTTTAGTTTTTTGAGAAACTTCTGTATCATTTTCCATAGTTGTATTACAATACCACCAACAGTGAACACAGGATTCAATTTCTCATATCTTCTCTATTTCATGCTTCTTCATTCTTCTCTCTCTTTTTTTGGAGTAGACATGTTAATGAATGTGAACTGATATTTCACTGTGATTTAAATTTACATTTCTCTGGTGATTAGTTATATTGATCACCTTTCCCCATTTATTTAGGCTTTTTGCTCACTATCTTTGGAGAAAAGAATATTCATGGTTATTTAATAGCCAGAAAAAAAACACATGAAAAGAAAAGAAAATATCATTTTTTCTTTTGTTTTCATATCTAAAAGTTTATGTCTACAAAAGAAAAGACAGAGACCACGTACACACACAAGAAAATATAATTTTTAATCAGCCCCATTTTCTTTTCTGATAAGGGTACCTAGTGCTATTTGGGGAAAAGTATTGTTACTGGTCAAATGTAAAACTCCACATCTTTTATTTTTCATTAACTATTCTTTGCTAATACTCTTGTTCAGAAAAAATACTCCTAAAATAGCGTTCAAATAAATTCTTCTTGAGTATATTGACATTATCAGTTTGGGAAACCTTTTGGGTTTATTAATTCTATTGATAGCTGCCTAAAGGATTTTATTTTATGTCTAATGATTGTTTATTTCAAATATTAAGCAACCTTTATTTCAAATATTAAGTCTACATGTCCTCTCTAAACTTTATATATCAAATGTTGCAAATATATCCAAGAAAATCTACATTAATGTGCTAGATGTCTTGCTTATTTCAAAAATGCTCTCAGTTCACTGTGTAGAACAAATGAAGCTTACTAATTCTAAGAGAAATACAAGCAAGACTCTCTGGTTTAGTGGATGGAAATGATAACAAAAGTCTTCATTTCCCTTTTATAATTCAACTGTTTGTGAGATGCTTGTTAATGAAAAGACATAAATATAAATATTAATAACTTCTCAATAATCATTGTTAATAGGACACAATCTGGTATATCATTTTGTGTTTTCTTTTCCTTACTAAAACTTCATAATAACCCCATATCTTCATGCAGAAGAATGAAACTGGACCCTTATTTATCACCCTGCACAAAAATTAACTTCAAATGGATCAAAGACCTCGATGTTAGACTAGAGACTATAAAAATCATGGAATAAAAATAGAGAGTACACTCAAACTGATTAGCCTAGGCCAAATGTACAGGAAATATGGTTAACAGTCAACAAGTGGGATTGCATGAAATAAAAAAGCATCTGTCCCACAAAAGATAATGTTAATTAAGCAAAGGCAAACCACACATCCAATAGAGGAGTATTATTCAAAGTATACAAAGAACTCAAAAAATTAAATACCAAGGGAGTAAAAAACCCAATTAAAATGAGCTATAGAACTCAGAAATATTTCACAAGACAAAATGTAAATGTCAAACAAACTTTTTTTAGTTTTGTTTTAGTTTTTTCTCCCACATTTTATTCTTTTCTTAACCATGCAAGCTCAATAGGTACCCTGTCCACTCTCTCCTACCTCCCCTTCACAGTCATCCCCCATTGCACTTTCCCCCATCCCTCTTTCCTTCCCTTCCCCTCTCTCATTGCCTTTCCCTTCTTCCCTCCCATCCCCTATAGTGTCTTTTTGTGTGAATGTCAAACTTCCCTCTGAGTCCTCCACCCTAGTGAGGTTTAGGACTCATTGGCATAACTTGGGCTCCCCACTACTATGGGAACTCTATTATAACTGTTTAATCCCTTGCCCCTAAGGATCCTACTGCCTGGAGCCTTCTCCCCTGTGATTCATGCTAGACTTTGGGGAATCGTTGACACGTCAGCCATTGTGCAGGTCAGGCAAAGTCCAATCCTGGCTGCTGCAGCCCTAATTATGTGGAGCATCTTGCATATTGTTGGTCCTCCCCATCTTTAGGCTCTTACATCTTTCTGCCCCCTCTTCTACAAGGTTCCCTGAGCTTTAGGGTGGAGAGAGATTTGGCTTGTCTGATTAGAAGTGAATAATGTAGGGTCTCTGGTGTTCTGAATTATGGTTTGTTGTTCAAACAAATGTCTTTTAAAAAGTTCTTATTCTAATTAAGAGTAACAGGAATGTGTTCCACATACGGTGGGAATCTTATGGAGTAGGGCTGGATGAGTGAAAGGGAATGTCCCTATTAGTTGGGTGGCCCAGGGAGGGGCCACTTGGTATGCTACAGACGCCTGAACCCCAACAAATGTAGACAATCCAGAGGGGATCCTGGGGCCCATAGAAATGGGTAGGCAGAAGGGTGGGAGGGAGTGGGATGGATTGATGAAAGGAGAAGAGGAGGAATGTGAAGGGGGGGAAGAGGGAGGCGGGGATAAGTACTCAATATGCTTGCAAAACTAGGAAAAATTTTTAAAAAATTATTAAGTAGAAAAATGTTCTACTTCCTTAGCCATTGGGGAAATACAAATTAAAACCACCCTGAGATATCATCTGACTCCAGTAAGAATGGTTAGGATCCAAAATACAAATTACAGCAAATTCTGGCAAGGATGAGGAGTAAAGGGAACACTCATACATTGCTAGTGGGAATATAAACTTATACAACCCCTTTGGAGATCAGTTTGGAGGTTCCTAAAAAAGTAAAAAAATTAAAATACCCTATGACCCAGCTATACTGCTCCTGGGAATATTTCCAAAGAACACTACATCCACATGATAAATGCCTTTGTGTGTATGTGTGTGTGTGTGTGTGTGTGTGTGTGTGTGTGTGTGTGTGTGTGTATGTGTGTATCAAAGGGCAATGTGTGCCCCTGTGGAGGACCAAGGGTAACTTCAAGAATTATCCTGAATTGCTTCTACCTTCTTTTTGCTTTGCTTGGTGTGGGATACAAGATCTGAACTCAGGTCCTTCTGCTTGCGAGGCAGAGTCTTAACACCTGAGCCATCTCTCCAGCCTGATAAATGCATTTTCTAGGGGAGGTATCCAAGGATCAGATAATAACTTGGATAATTCTTTAAGGTCATGTAACTGGTTGGTAACACATAATTAGAAATTAATCTATTTAATTACTAGAATGCAAGTTAAAAGAGTGTAGGAATGTCTCTGTTCAATTTACACCTGTATCCTTATCATATGGAAAGTTACCTAGCAAAAACTAGATGGTCAATAAAAGTTTTATAACTCCATGCATGAAAAATAAAACTCATAATCTAACAGTGTAACTCATAATATTAATCACTAATATATTATCATAAATTCACATGGTTATCTGATATGTCTTTGTTCAAAGATGAGTATGCATATATGACAAATAATCCACTAAATATATTTCATGGAAATATACCTTGCAACTAATAATTTAAAAACGAGATGATATGAGAAGTATAGTACATATTGCAGACTATTTTGAAAATGTTATTATGTCTCTTAGATTAGAATGTGAGAAAGATTAGAGAATTTTCAAGTAATAGCGAATTAGACAGTTCTAGAGAAATTCAGTATCTTTCATACAGAACATTTAGAGGCAAAGTGGGACTATAGTTACTGGTGTACATGCATAAATTATGCAAAGCAAAACAGTACATATTGTATGTTTTAACAAGTTACTTTGTAGACCCTCAAATAAATAGATAACTATGTGCCACTACATAATAATGCTTTCTCAACAAACTTCTTCTTTCTTCAAATTATATCTGTGATCTGTAGATGTAGCTTTAATCTAAAAGTTGATACTAAAATATTATACAAGATGAAAGGAGAATATCAAATTTCCTTGTAATTAAAAAGCTTAGGTTAGTATATAAAACAATTTTGAGTAAGTAATGTTAGTATATTTTCCTTAACTTTAATAATAATTGTAATAATAATAAGTCTTGAGATATGATTTGGAAGGTATAATACTTGCAAAATAACTAGAATTTACAAAGTCATTGGTAGGTAATAATTTCTTTCAGTCTACTTTTTCATTTCATATATTTTTCATAAAGGGTATTTAGCTGAAACTGCACAGTTTTCAGTAGTTCACTCTCAAACAAGAAGTACTTGAAACAGGAACAAGCAGGAAGGAAGCCTTGTAAAACTATGTGACTATACATTTTAAATTAAATGAGACCCCAAGCTTTTTCTTACTAGTTGCTGAAGTTTTTGTAATTTTTCCATAAATAAGTTTAATTATATTTACATCTTTTACAAAAGCTGAAAGCTTATTCTCCTTTATTTAGCTCATCAGTGTAACCTGGCAATTTTATGGAATTATGTTTCTTGAATAATTGGGTTGTATTTTAAGGGGGATGTTGTGGGCAGAGTATTACATAATTTGATTCTATTTCTTGTTCATCCTTACTTTATACAGATATGTATTTTCCTATTTTATTTTATGATCCAGTTGACACGTATACTTTTCTGTATCATTTACTTTTTTGAATTATAATTTATATTAGCAAGGAAACGTTATTTCAAAGTGTGAATATTTCTAACTATTCACAAACTACTACATGAATAACTGAGTCTAAGAATTTTTTATTAAACTTACCATGTTGAAAACATAGATTATTATTCAAATACAACGTTTAAAAGTATTTATCACAATTTTCTTTTCACTTATTATTTTCTAAAAATCTTACTAATATATGTACATTAAAGATGAAAATTCCTTGTAATTCCATAAAATCATGATAAATGCCACTCATTATTTCTTTCACTTATACAGTAAAACTTTTCTAAAAGATATGCTCAAAATAAATATTACTGCCATCTGAAAGAGCAACTTCAAAATCAAAGAGATTGTCAGAGGCAGAGATGGAATGTCTCTCAATAGATATCCATATATTTCTCTTTTTCTGGAAATACAGATTCAGTTAATTTTCTATCCACAAAGATTTATTTAATATATTTCACTTAAATGTGGTCACATCATTATGTCGTATGTGCATATGGAACTCATAGTGCACGTGTGCACACACACACACGCATGCGTGCATCAGATACATCTACATATCTGCCTGTAGACATATCTCATAAACTCATGTGTTTTTCTTCCACCCCCTACCTAAAGCAAATGTGACCTCAATTTACTAATTTAAAGATACGAATTTGGAAGAACACATGGAAATTTTCACAGTAATTATCTTCCAGTGATTGGAGTTGTCATTTTTTATCATGGTTATCTGTGTCCTTTCTGTTTTTGAAATGAAGGCATACTGCTTTCCTATGATCTACTATGACTTATCTTTTAAGAGCTTGTCAACCCCACCACTGCCACTGTCTCCCATTCTTTCTGTGCTTCTCATAATCTTGTATCAGGTGCATATTAACAAATAAACCATTATGTTCAAGCTTCTGTTTCCCCATAAGAATTTAGGTAGAATAATATCAGAAGAGCTAAAAGAGTCCTTAAGTTATTATAGGTCTACAGTAAGGCAGAAGAGAAGTTAAAATACTGACTATCTGAAAAATGAAAAGTATAAGTGAAGAAAAATAGCAGCATAAGAAAGGAGATCTCATGTACAGGTCATTGATAAATGAATTTATGGATGCATAGAGAGAGACCAATAGAGATAGATAAAAAGAGAGAGAGAGAGAGAGAGAGAGAGAGAGAGAGAGAGAGAGAGAGAGAGAGAGACAGAGATATGCATGGAGAAATAGCTACATTTGCAAAGGAGGCATCATCTATTACATGATTCAGGGGATACTCTAGCTTCCTTTGCTACACAGTATCTAAATCTAAGTCTGATATTAGTAGTTAATGATTATAGACTATTTTTCTTTCTTTGTGTGTGTGTGTGTGTGTTTCTGTGTGTATCACAGGACACTGCAACACAGAAAGAGATAATTTCATTGGAAAAAAATCCTAGAGTTCCAGAGGAAAACATTAATCATCTTATCTTCCTCCCCATGCCTAGAGTTCCAGAGGAAAACATTAATGATCTTATCTTCCTCCCCATGCTCACAGCTTTTTCTCCTTTATTTTTATTTGGGATTTGTCTAGTATGCAAACAAACACCCTTATCCTTAGGGTCAGAGAGTACACAACTTAGTCATAATTGCCTGAAGTATTTGCCCTTGCTTAGCAAACAAGGAAATTTTTATAAGTATGGAGAATAGAAAACATTTTCTACTACAATTTTTTTAAATTGCTTTCTAAATTGTACCCTTCATGAACTTGTCTAAAGGCATAAATCCACAACTTCAACTACTGATTAAAACATGTAGAGTATATAATAATCACAGCAATTGAAAAAACATTAACTCCCCCCAGGTTTGACCACCTAAGAAAAAGTCAAACTCACTTTGTGCTGTTCTTTAAAGCTTAATATGTACAATCCCACTTGAGCATGGGAGAATTTGGAGAAACTAGGCTTTTTTCCGATGAAATTATCTCTTTCTGTGTTGCAAGATTTTCAAGTGCAAAGAAGAGATATATCAGTTCATCCCAACTACTCTAGTATAGCACAAGAAATAAACAAGGCAAGGTCAGCTTTAAGAATACAGTAATATCCTATGTATCTATGACCTCTAAATAGGCACATATATTGCCAAATATTTGAATCCTGCATTCATTTTCTGCATGCATATCAGAATTTAGCAAAAAAAAATCAGAAGGATTTATATATGTGGCAAAGAAATGGATGGTTGGGACTTAATTCAGACTATATTTTTATCTTTTTAATGAAATGGTGTTATATTTATCTCATAATTAGATAGGGAATGGAAATATGAAATTATACTTCAAAGTATGGAGCAAGGTGGGGTAGATTTCTTTACCAGAGTCATTTAAATCCCCCTCTTTTTAAAAAAAATTCTTCCAAATTATCTTCCACTGAGCAATCATCTACCAGAGAACTTATCTTTGTGAACTCGTCTTAACAGTGGCCTAAGATTTTCTACTTAATTGTACATGTCAAACTCTACTACTGTCCCCTGATAAATTTCTCTTGTGTGACAACCTCAATTTTCTGAAAAGTGTAAATGATCAGAATTCTTTCAGTGGAGGACCAGCTCACAAGAGGATAAGCTTGTGATACGATGGAGATTGCAAAACCAGAAAGGATCTTAAATATTTAGTTTTGACGCTGAGGGAAATGAGGTTGAGTGGAAGAAAGAGATACTATCAAGGTCACATAGCTATTTAGCATCAGAATTAAACTTGGACTCAGAATTTCTAACTCTAAATCCTATGCTCTTTTTCTTTTTGAATATTCTCAGGAGACCATTCAAAAATTGCAAATAATACATTGGAAGCACTCAATAATATCTAAAGGACTATACGATAAAAGCTAATGTCTGAAATGATAACTGATATACTATAACAATACTTTTTAATTTTAAAAGATTAAATAATGATAATTTTGATTAAAATGAAAAGTGGACTTATATTTAAGAATGGTTTTCAATAAGAATGACAGTTTTTGAAAAGTTCTATTTAACCTTAAGCTCATCACTAAATCCAGTTACCCAGAATCCTCCATTTTTCTGGGCATTTATGTTCATCAAGATTTTAACATGAATAGGATAAAACTATCTTATGTCTTTAGGTAGAGAGAGGTAACTGAACCATCATTACTCACCAATAGACAAAAAGAGATTAATTGGGGTCCCTTATGTAGCAGAAATATTGTCATAATGCAAATATTATTTGATATGCTGTATGAAGACTTTCATTCTAACAGCAGTTCTTACTACATTTGGCATAATATCTAGTAATAAAGTTTTCCAAGTTCCAGTTACTTCCATTAATATTGGGAATAGTTCTCATTGTTCTTATACCCCAGAGTTGTTTAGAATTTGACATGAGAGTGACATAATGGCAAAAAGGTTTGGGAAACTGAAATCGATCGATACATAAATGCACACATGTTTTTATGTGTACACACATGTATACAAGTACGCTTATATAATATAGTATCTAAAACTGGAATTTTGACTTTTAAAATTGACTACTATATCTGTAGTTAGCTAAGCTGATGACATTCATTAAAGTAAATGACAATATTAGAATGATATGAGATAATTATTTTAGTTGAATTTAGGAGAAATATAATATTGTAAATATTATATTTTATACCTAAGGAAATCGAAGTTACTAAGAATGCTCTTATGTAGTGCTTGTTATTTGTATAGTTAAATTTGAAATAGTCATAAGTTAGCATCTGTTTTTCCAATGCAAGCCCTGAGGTATACATATGTCACTAGAAAGTATTTTTGTCAGTAGCATGAGGCTGCCTAAATTTTTTTTTTTTAAGGGAACAAGGGTTAATTTTCTCTTATAATTCCTGATTACAATCCTAAGTCCAGCTCGATGGGAGAACATGCACCAATACCGGGGCCAAGGGAACTGGCCACACTATCACCACATAATAGCTGAGAGATGGATAATCCTTACTTGCCAGACCAGCATGTCTGACCAAGTGAACAGAAGGTTGCCAACTCTCTCAACCAGCTTTCCGTGATTTATTTCAGGGCCTAGTCCTACCCACTATGGGCTGGGCCTTTCCCAGCAGCTAGACAATCTCCTGCAGGTTTGCTCTGGGCCTAACTCAACCACTAATTCTCTATAGATGTGCCCAGAGCTCAAACCCTCAGCCATCAAGTTAACACCTGTGCTTAACTATGACATCAGGGATCCTGGTGGGGCTCATTGGAAGAATGGACTTTTGGCTTCATTTTCCAGGGCTCAAATCAGAAGAGGAAACTGCGAGTTCAGGAGTTGTGAGACATTACATGAGCAAATATTGGGAGCTCTGCTCTTGGGCAGTTTCTCTAAGGACATCAACCTCCCTTACTCTCTAATGATGTCTCTTCTTATCTACCAACCCTGGTGCCTCTCCATGGTAAGTCACCAGCAGCATAGTGAAACTACGTCTCAGATGCCAATATCAGTTAAATAGTTTTACTCTGTCCTTTTGTTTGAGTGAATTTCCCCTGAGGCAAACACCAATTGTGAGGTGTATCATCTTTCTTCCCAACTCTGCTGTAATGATTACTCTTACTATTGGTCTGAGAGAGCATTCAAAATCAAACAACTTAAGAGTGAAAGGGAGATTTATTCAACTTACAGTTCCGGAGGGGAGAAACTCTCTTTCATGGTGGAGGTGACATAGCTGGTGACTGTAGACAGACCAAGTCACAGTAGACATCAGATAGGCTAATTGGTGACAATTGAAGGCTGTAGGATTCCTGGAGTCTCTCTTCTTCATTGTCTCTTGTTCTATAGTACTTTTTATATGGTCCACTCGTAGGAGGTTCTCATGAGTTCAAGGGCTGGTCTTGCATTGTAAATGTATTGATACAGATAATCTCTTCAGGTGGTCACAGCTGATCTTAGTTAAGACCAGGCATGTCAAGTTGACACCCAGCATTAATTATCACAAGTCCACCCCTTGTCAACTTGACACCAGATCACATTTCCTTAGGCCATTCTTAATCTTCACATAAAACAGTAAGATTCATAATTCTGCCTAATATATTGTAGCTATCCAAGTACAATAGCATATTCATTATTTTTCCCGGGATAAGTGACAATGTCTCTTGAGAAATAGTGTCCCATAGCACAACATCATAATGTAGATTTCAATATTGTATCACATAAATACAGATTAACATAATATTACATAGCATAAATATCTTCTTAGTGCAAGCCATACTCAGTCCAACTTTAAAAGTCTCAGTACAGACTACATTAGTCATACCAATACAGGCCCAAAAGGCTATAAGCCAAAGCCTCATATAAAATCAGAAGACAAATTATATACTTCCAACATGCAATGGCACAGAATAAACATTCCCATTCCAAAAGGAAGGAATGGGGTCATATCCAGGAAAGATCAGGCTATAATGACATGGAAAACCATCAGGATCAACTACAAATCATGTAGTTCCTAGTCCAACAGGTAAGCCTCTCATTGAAAACATCTCAGTTCCAAAGGGCTTCGGTTCCTCCACTCCAACGCAACTGCCCAAGGAACACATCCCTCTTTGCTGACTGCTTCCAGGGTATACAGCTGTCCTTGGCAGATATCCCATGTTGTCTCTGATATCTCTAACATCTTTATTTCTCAATGGCAAACCAGGCTTTAACTCCACAGCACAAACTGCCCTTCTTGGGTCTGTAAACTGCAGGCTTTCTGCCACATGCTGCCTGGATTTTAGCATTTCTCTGAAAGTTTGGAGGAGAGATCCATGACTTCCTCCCTCTTGCATCTTTGTGGCTCTAAAACCAGAACCACATGGACAATGATGCCAGGTCTGATGTAGTTTAGGGTTAGAGATTGGCCCCCTTGAATCACACCTGTTAGTTTCTCTGTGCTGACATATATTACAAAAATTCCTTTTCTACTGGGCAGTTGCTTTAGGGGAGAAACGGAACTTTGCTTTGGAAGTTCACCCTTCAGTTCATTCCTTCCTAAAGGATTTGCATTCTTATGGGTAGGAGTCTCCTCTGAGAATCTTGCCCTTCTATTATCCAAATTGAGAGCAGGCTTTGGTTTACTACTGGAGCTAATCTCTTCAACAGTCAACATTTTGTCCTCTGCTTCTTGGTTTGACTATATTTTCCGTTGCATTTTCATCAACAATACAGTTTCTTCTTTCTGCCTGATTCTTTGTTCTTTTTCATAACTCTGAAGACAACTAAAAAGTAGCCATATCACATTGTCAAGACTGAAATTTCCTCCACTAAGCACTCCAGTTTAACCTCAGGAAAGCTTTCAGGACAAGGGCAAAAATTCACTAAACTCTTTGCCAACACATGACTCCATTTGTTACTCGTTCAATTGCGAACACAGTCTCTGTTCCCCTCTGGACCATCAAAACCTGAGTCTCTCATAGCATTGCTCTCTTTGGCAATCTCACAAGAAAGGCCCATTTGGCCCCATTGCCAAGATGCAAAGACTTTCCCAGCACAAAGTCCCAAAGTTCTCCATATTTCTCCAAACAAATAGCTCCTCAGGCACAGTAGCCACATCGCGGGATTGGCCATGCTTCTTGTTTCCAACTTCTCTTAGCCTCAGAGATTCATGTTATAATACCAGATGCTCTTAATCTCACAGCAATACCCTACTCCTGGGACAAATTACTGAAAGTAACCTTTCAACTATTGCTGTGAGAAATCCAGCAAAACTACTTAATGGAGAAAGGGAGATTTATTCAATTTACAGTTCCAGAGGGGACAAAGAGACTTCCATGGGAGAAGTGATGTGCCTGGTGGCCACAGGCAGGCTGAGTCACAGCAGACATCAGGTAGGCTAGCAGGTCACAATTGAAGGCTGTAGGATTCCTGAAGAGTCACTCTTCTTCATTGTCTCTTGTTCTATGGTACCTTTTATATGGTCCACTGCTAGGAGGTTCCCATGAGTTCTAAGGCTGGTCTTGCATTGTAAAAGTGTTGATCCAGATAATCTCTTCAGGTGGTCTCAGCTGATCTGACTTATTTGACACCCAGGATTAAATATCACAGCTGCATACACCCACTTGTTTGGAAACCAACAATCTCTCCTTCCAGATCTCCAAGAGAGATGACATTGTCTGTGAATGTCGGAAGACGTTTACAAACGTGGGCATCCTGCCGTCTTTGGCCTCCAGAGCCTGCTCCTTGTCTGTGACCACCTGCGGCCTCAGGGGCCGGCGCTGCCGCAGCCCGTCCGTCTTGCTCATCCTCGCCTGTGCCTCTACGCGGCCAGCGCTTGTGCGGAGCAGACGGGTGGCCCCTGCCTAAAGTTTTTTATACATATTTCAGATGGAGGAAAGAAATCTGGGTTATAGCCATGTCTTGGAAATGTAGCTACTCGGGAATATGATTGAGTATGTGATTTAAGTTTGACAGCCAAATTTAAGGAAGGGCAGTAGGTTAGAATTCCATCTTTTACTATGAGATTAGTAAAGGCACAGTTTGGTGCATAGATTTACAAATTCACAAACATTGTGTCATTAGTCTCAAGCCCTTGCTGGGATCTTAGAAACTTTGGAAGATTGAATTTCTGTGCGATTATGTTTCTTTCAGCATTATGTCATACCTTCACTTTCCTATACTCTTTAGCATTAAAAAATTTATTCTCTGACTAAATCTGTCCATTTCTTTCTGTCAGTAACACCATCATCCTGATTACTCAGCACTGTTAAGGGAATATAACTTTCTTCTTTATCTTACCTTTCAAAATAAATGCATGGTTTTTTTTTCTGGTTAGTTTTTTCTCCATGTATTTTTCCATATCAAAATCATAGTTTATCTTTTGTTTCCATTTTATTATCTATTATTTTCTCAAACCCAGTGTCTTGCTGCTTGAATCTCATTACTGAAACATCTGCTTAAAACTTTATACTCGCAGAATTGACTAACTCAATGGACTTTCCTTACCCACATTTTATTAGACTTCTCTATTATATTTTAAAACTATGATCACCACCTCCTTAAAAATTTTTCACTCTTTCCTGTCCTCTGACATGGCTACTTCTTAATCATGTGTCCTGGTTTTTTCCCCCCTTTGGACTCCTGTGGTTTTCTCACTCTTACATTCACTCTTTGAAGTTATTCAATATTTCATTCATCATTCACAGAAATTCAATTATTTGGCCTGTCATTGAAACTCTTAATTATTCATACTTATCATGAACTCTAGAATCAAGGACAGCTAGTTGAGTTTTTTTAAAACAGGAATTTTCTCATATTGTAGCTTACAGTACTCTAAAACTCATTATATAGCTCAGACTGGCCTCAAACTCATGGAAATCCTTCTTCATTAGCTTCTCAAGTGCTGGAATTACAGGTGGGTGCCACCATCTCCAGTCCAGAAATATCTTGGTTTGAATCTATGGCTGCTGTCCAGCTTTTCTAACCTTTAATTTTAAAACCCATGAATTAGAATAAAATCAATAGAGTTCTTGGCACATAGTAAGCATTGAGAAAACATTAGGACAGCCATTTTTCCAGCTCTGAAGTACATCTATATTTCTAATCATGAATTGGATAATAGAAATTTCAAGCTATCCACCCTAGATGGCATTTCACTATTTCCAGAATAAAGCTTGTTGTCTGTTCTACCAGCTTCCTTGCTTTATTTAAAGTATGTACTCCACAGTTCTTTTTGCTCAGTTATTGTACTTTTCAAAGTTTTTCTTGAGGATTATAAGCTAAATGCTGAGAAATCTAAAACACTGTAATTTTATTCAAGTTGCAATAGGGAATAAAGATAAATAATAAAAAGATTTAAAGTATATAGAAAACTAGACACCAAGGAAACCAATGGCCCAATTAAAAAATGGGCCCTGGAAATTAAAAGAAATTTTACTAGGGATGACATTAAAATGTCTAACAAATATCTTAAAAAATGCTCCACTTCCTTAGCCATCAGGAAAATGCAAATCAAAACTTCTCTGAGATATCATCTCACCCCGGTCAGGATGGCAAAAATCCACTATACAAACAACAACAAATGCTGGAGAGGATGGGGAGAGAGGGGAACTCTCCTACATTGCTGGTGGGAATGCAGGCTCATACAGCCACTCTGGCGAGCCGTCTGGAGATTCTTAAAAAAATTAAAGATTGAAATGCCATATGACCCTGCTATCCCACTTTTGGGAATAACCCCCCATACAGCAGAGTCACCTCGATAGCACAAGCACGACCATATTCATAGCAGCACTGTTTACAATAGCAAAGTCATGGAATCAACCCAAATGTCCAACAGTTGACGAGTGGATAAGGAAACAGTGGTACATCTATACAATGGAGTACTACTCAGCCATCAAAAATGATGAATTACTGGAATTTGCTGGGAAATGGATGTCATTAGAAACAATTATATTAAGTGAAGTATCCCAAACCCAGAAAATTAAGTGCCGTATGAACTCCCTAATAGGTGGCTCCTAGTACCAAACCCACCCAGCCCAACTTGAGACACACATAGGTAAATGTATGTATTACCTACAGTAATTGCAAGGATTATGAACAGGAGGGATGGGGTTGGAGGGCCACACCAGAAACAAGGAGAGAAGTGACCATGATACAGTAGAGAAAATAGGCCTCCATCAAGGCTGCAAGGGGTGACATACAGAGCCCAGCAGGATGGAGTGAAGGGCATTGCAGGAGCAGCAAAACTGCAAAAGAAAATCAACAAACCACAATGCAGAACTTCAGAGACTCTATATCAACCACCTAGAACTAGGCCAGCCTAATCTCCCCCCATCCTGAAGCTCAGGGACATTTGCGGAAGAGGGGGCGGTAAGATTGTAAGAGCAAAAGGATGGGAGGAGCAATGATTTGCAAGATTCTCCACGCTAGTTAGGGCCAAAGCAATCATAATAGGACTTTGCATGCCCTGCACAATGTCCAACACACTATTGACCTCACAAAGTCTAGCATCAGCTAAAGGCACCAGGATCCTTGGAGGCAAGGGATTGACAGCCACAGTAGTGTTCCTATGCTTAAGGGGAACACGAGAAAGGGTTCAGGGAAATGCCACTGGGTCCTTGTGCATCATTGGAGAGGAGGACCAAGAGGAGAGTTAGACATACACAATAAAGACCTCTCTGGGAATTGCGGGGGAGGCACTGGGGGATGTGGAGGAAGAGAGGGGGAGCAGGAGGTTCGGAGGGAGGAGGAGGGAGGGAGGGAACTGGTCTACCTATTAAGTTTGTATGAGCGGAAAAAATAAAAAATGTATTAAAAAACAGTAAAAAAATAAAATAAAATAAATGAAATTGGAAAAAAAAAAGAAAAAAGAAAATCAACAAACCACAATCCAGAACTTCAGAGACTCTATATCAACCACCTAGAACTAGGCCAGACTAATCTCTCCCCATCCTGAAGCTCAGGGAAATTTGCAGAAGAGGGGGCGGTAAGAGTGTAAGAGCAAAAGGATGGGAGGAGCAATGATTTGCAAGATACTCCACACAAGTTAGGGCTGAAGCAATCATAATTGGACTTTGCATGCCCTACACAATGTCCTACACACTATTGACCTCACAAAGTCTAGCATCTGCTAAAGGCACCAAGATCCTTGGAGGCAAGGGATTGACAGCCACAGTAGTTTTCCTATGCTTAAGGGGAACACGGGAAAGGGTTCAGGGAAATGCCACTGGGTCCTTAGAGGGCCCAGAGGAAAGTCAGGAATGCACAAGAAAGGACTCTCTGGGAATTGGGGCGGGAGGCACTGGGGGATGGGGAGGGAGCGGTGAGGGGAGGGGGAGCAAGGGTTTCGGGGGGAGGAGGAGGGAGGGAGGGAGGGGACTGGTGTACCTATTAAGTTTGTATGAGCTGAAATAATAATAAAAAATGTATAAAAAAGATTTTAAGTGTAAATATACAGTGAAATGAGGTTCAGATAGACATATCCACAGAGTTCTATGTAAACATAGATTAGCAGTTTCAAATAAGAAAGTTGAGTTCGGAAAAATTGGAATACTCTGAATGTGTTAGTTTCTCCATAATTCGTATGTTGAATATTAATTCCAAATGCTTTGATATTAAAATGTGGGGTATTTTAATGGTGACTGGATAATGATGAGGCCATCCTTTTGATCTTATATTAATGTCTTTACAAAAGAAAAACAAAGGAACCTGTTGTCACTTCCTACTTATGTAAGCACATAGCATTAATGTTCTTTCTTGAAGAACAGGCTCTCAGTCTCTTGGTAGACACTTTATACTTACTTATGCATTGATCCTAGACCTCTCAATGTTCATAACTATGGTCATTACATTTTTGTTGTTCACAAATTAATCACTCTAATGAATTTTATTAAAACATATAAAACTAAGACAAGAATGAAGGCAGGTGAAAGAAAAAGTGGAAACTGGTTTTTCTCCCTTTCTCCCTAATTAGACAACAAGCCTTACAATACTATTAGAATCAACATGATCAACATTTTTTAGAAAAGGCTATATTTGTCCACTTGAATGTAAGGTCATTAAAGGTAGAGTGTTTGTCTCTTTAGTTCTTTATTGTAACACAGTAACTAGAAGAGTCATAAAATAGGGGAGACACATAATATTTGATGAAGTTTGTTGAAACTGATCTATACTAAATTTAATTCATCATAATATTTATAATTGATGGCCTTTCATTTAAGTACTTTCATTATACACATTCTTATACTCTCACACCAATTTTTTTCACAGAATAGAGAAGCAGATGTTACTGTTTATTGGATTGTATGTTTGCTAAAGGGGGCAATTACTTTTAAATATTTCTATTATTTTAAGTGAAATATTCAGGACCATACTTTCATAATTTTTACAGAGACATTTCTTTTTTTATTTATTCAATTGTGCGTGTGTGCATGTGTGTATGTATGTGTGTGTGTGTGTATACGTAAAACCACAAGCGAATTCAGGAACCACTATGGACCGCCTTCACCTCCTCCTTGTTTATTCTGCCCTGGGATTCACAGGCTCTGCCCTACCAGGACCAGAAACGCAGGCTGCCCCCGCTTCCACCCGGCATCTATATGTGGGGTTTAGAATCAGAACGCAGAACCTTCCACCTGCAAGGCAGAGGCTTAACCCCTGAGCCACCTCTCCAGCCCCTTACAGAGACATTTCAAAAACTTGAGGATTTAATCTGATTTTATCTTTTGCTTTTAAATCTATAAACATTTTTGTTTTGTTAATAAAGAACCAGCTGAATTCTCCCAGAGGATGATGTTTAGTGAAATATTTTGTTAATAAAGAACCAGCTGAATTCTCCCAGAGGATGATGTTTAGTGAAATGTCTTTGACACACAGTGAAGCATAAACACACACACACACACACACACGCAAACACACACACACACACACACACACACACACACACATGCACACACACACACATATACAGACATTCATGCACATAGGTTCCAATAAAAAAAACTGAATTGACATGAAAACTTTCTGGTACGGCAAATATAATTGATATTTTCCATAAAATATAACCAATAAGACTTTATAAACTTCATTATAAAAACAATTTTGTAGTGGATGAAAGTATTAAAGCTTGTTTTTCCAGTGCTAATAACCACTGTATTAAATCATTGTATTAAGCATAGAATCTGTTTCATGGAAGTGTATGAGTATATAGTAAGGGGAAGCATAAAGGTACATACAGTAGTTTCACTAAAATTTGTTTTTTGTTGCTATGCTCATGTATTACATCAACCAATTCACTTTTTAAAATTATATAAATACCTGTTTATATTCATATTTGAATTGTTAACTTAATCTTTTCCATATTAAAAATATATTTTATCACACATGCAGAGAAATTTCTTTTCCTCATGAAATGTAACAAATCATATTTTCCTTATGGTTTCATATTGAAATGAACCTGATGGCACTTATTGACTAAGAAGTGTAACTAAAATAGCATTAATCACCAAAGTAACTGTGGAGTATATCACAATGATCTGTAATGTATTGTTCTTCAATACTAAGACACAATAGGCTATTATATAGATATATTTTGTTCTCAATATGTAAATTATATTTAAGACTACATTTAAATTTAACATAGTCTATATCCATCATTAGGTACAGGGTAAAAAAGCTTGGATGATTCCTGTTCATATACAATAAACAAGATTTATAGGTCATAGATTAGCTTCAAGAAGTCTCTTCCTGTCTTAAAATGAATCTTTAAATCTGTGACTAAAGACAGATTTTGCTAACCCCAGTGTTATTAATGGATTAAAGCATGATGTATCATTGGTTCTAAGCACTGCATATGTACGTTCTGAATTTTTTTCTTTAATAATCATTGAAAGAAAAGCATATGTCTGCAAATTAATTTTTCTATTGTAAATATCCAAAATAAAAATGTATTAATAAATGTTAGGTGAATTTTGGTACTGCTATGTAACATATAAATGTATCTAGTACTAGATAACTTAAATTTATGCATTAACTATAGTAAAATGGATTGTTTCTCTCAGGGCTTTTTCACTTCTTTCATTCTGAGCATATAGAAAGGCCACTGTTTTTTGTATATTTATTTTGTATCCTGCCACCCTGCTGAACTTCTGTATTAGTTCCACGAGCTTCCTGGTGGAGTTTTTGGGATCACTCAGGTATACGATCATGTCATGTGCAAATAGAGATAACTTGATATATTTCTTGCCAATTTGAGTACATTTTATCTCCTTTTCTTGTCTTATGGCTTCAGCTAAGATTTCAAGTACAATATTGAATAGAAGTGGTGAGAGTGAACAGCCGTGTCTAGCTCCTGATCAAAGTGGGAATGCTTCAAGTTTTTCCATATTGAGTATAATCCTTGCTTTTGGCTTGTTGTATACAGCTTTTATTATATTGATAAATGTTCCTTCCATTCCAACGTTCTCTAGGGTTTTGAACATAAAGGGCTGTTGGATCTTGTCAAGAGCTTTTTCTGCATCTGTTGAGAATATCATGTGGTTTTGGATTTTGGACTGGTTTATATGGTGAATTACATTTATTGATTTGCATATGTTGAACCAAACTTGTGTGCCTGGGATAAACCCTACTTGATCCCCATGAAAAAAATGAAATACATTGGCATAAACCTAACCAAGGAAGTAAGGGGCCTTTACAATGAAAACTTTAAAACCCTAAAGAAAGAAATTGCAGAAGACACCAGAAGGTGAAAAGACCTCTCATGTTCCTGAATTGGCAGAATCAACATCATAAAAATGACCATCCTACCAAAGGCAATATACAGATTCAATGCTGTACCAATTAAAACCCCAAAGCAATTCTTTAAATAAGCTGACAAAATAATCTCAAAATTCATATGGAGGTACAAAAGACCCAGGATAGCAAAGACAATCCTGAGTAACAAAAACACTGCTAGAGGTATAACCATATCAAAGCTTAGTCTATACTACAAATCCATAGTTGTAAAAACAGCCTAGTACTGGCTCCAAAATAGACACACAGATCATTTGATAAGGGTTGAAGACCCAGATATAAGCCCACACAACTACGGCCATTTGATCTTTGAAAAAGGGGCCCAAGAAATCCATTGGAAAAAGAACAGCATCTTCAACAAATAGTGCTGGCAAAACGGATCTCCACATGTAGAAGATTAAAACTGGACCCGTACTTGTCATCATGTATAAGAATTAATTCCACATCGATTAAGGACTTCGATATAAAGCCAGAGACAATAAAAAAAATAGTTGAAAGTGTAGGGAACTCCTTCGAGCTAATTGGGCTAGGCAAACTCTTCCTAAACGGACATCCAATATCACAGTCACTACAACCAACACTCAACAGATGGGATCTTGAGATGTTAAAGAGCTTCTGTTCTGATAAAGAGATTGTAACTGGAGCACAAAGGCAACCCACAGAATGGGAGAAAATCTTCACTAACCACATATTTGATAGAGCTCTATTATCCAGAGTGCACAAAGAACTTAGAAAACTAAACACCAAGGAAACAAATGTGCTAATTAAAAAGTGGGTCTTGGAACTTATAAGAAACTTTACCAGGGACAGAATTGAAATGTGTAACAAATATCTTTAAAAATGCTCCACATCCTTAGCCATCAGGGAAATGCAAATCAAAACCTCCCTGAGATATCTCACTCTGGTCAGGATGGCAAAAATCCAGAATACAAACATCACCAAATGCTGGAGAGGATGTGGAGAGAGGGGAACTCTTCTACACTGCTGGTGGGGAGTGCAGGCTCATACAACCACTCTGGCGAGCCATCTGGTGATTCTTAAAGAAGTTAAAGATTGAAATGCCATATGACCCTGCGATTCCACTTTTGGGAATAATCCCCCATACAGCAAAAATTCACCTCGATAGCACAAGCATGACCATGTTCATAGGAGCACTGTTTAGAGTAGCAAAGACATGGAATCACCCCAAGTGTCCAACAGTTGACAAGTGGATAAGGAAAATGTTGTATATTTATGCAATAGAATATTACTCAGCCATCAAAAATGATTAATTAATGAAATTTTCTGGGAAATGGATGGAATTAGAAACAATTATATTGAGTGAAGTATCCCAGACACAGAAGATTAAGTGCCATATGTACTCCCTAATAGGTGGATCCTAGTACCAAACCCACTTAGAGACACACTCAAAGATAAATGTCTGTAATACCTACAGTAGTTGCAAAGATTATAAACAGGAGAGAAGGGGAAGTAGGACCCCGCCAGAAATAAGGAGAGAGGGGATCATGTTACAGCAGAGAAAATAGGTCACCATCAAGGATTGCAAGTAAGTAATGAGACATCTGGTTAAGTTCACAGACTTTCCTTCCTGATCATTTGCAATGGATAAGGTATGATCTCACCAGAAGGGGAGGGCATATACTCTGGCAGATAGAACGTAACCATTTTGCAAATGTGAGACTGACTCCCCCGCCCCCCACCGCAGTCTCCTACTTTTATTCCATCTACCTTTGAATATACTCCTATAATAAGACTCTAATTTAACAGCCTTTTATCTATGGCAAGGGGAGTGACATCCAATACCCATCAGGATGGAGCCAAGGGCATTGAAGGAGCAGCAAAACTGAAAAAAAATCAACAAACCATAATTCAGAACATTAGAGATTCTATATCAACCACCTGGGACTGGGCCAGCCTAATCTCTCCCCATCCTGAGGCTCAGGGAAATTTGCAGAAGAGGGGGCGGTAAGGTCTTAAGAGCACAAGGATGGGAGGAGTAATGATATGCACGATACTCCACACAAGTTAGGGCCAAAGCAATCATAGTAGGACTTTGTATGACCTGTGCAATGACCAACACATTATTGACCCCTCAAAGTCTAGCATGGACTAAAGGCACCAGGATCCTTAGAAGCTAGGGACTGACAGTCATAGTAGTGTTCCTATACTTATGGGGATCACAAGAAAGAGTTCTAGGAAATTCCACTGAGTCCTTATACCTCATCAGAGCGAAGGACCAAGAGGAAAGTTTGACATACAGATTAAAGGATGCTCCAGGGCTGGGGCGGAGGAGGCACTGGGAGATAGGGATGGAGAGGGGGAAAAGAAAGGGAAAAGGAGGGAGGGAGCAAGGGGATCCAGAGAGTGGTGGAGGGAGGGAAAGGATCAGTGTATCTATTAAGATCGTTTGAGCGGAAATAAATAAAAAAAATTGTGGGTTGACATGTAAAAAAGTAAAGAACTATTTCACATATATTTATAACATTGTCATCATCATTAATAAATATTTTTCCCAAATGATTCTTATTGCCTAAATCCTGACGGACACTTAGGTCTAGCAATCCAGTAATAGGCATTAGTCATATAGATTTCATTTTTCTCTTCAACTTTTGCCAACATCTTTTCCATGGCTGGACTTGTTTTTCTTTTTCCTTTTTAAATACAAACTTGTATACTCCGCTTTATTTTCACGTTGGCCTAAAGCCAGAAAAGGTTGTTAGTCATATACCAAACAATAACCATCTTTCAGAAGATGCTAATTAATCATCAGTGAAAATAGTTTGTAACCATATTTCCAACTAGGCATTACTTTTTCACATGATTCTGATTTGTCTTTGGGAGCTGAAATGGCCATGTTAAACAAAACACAGGTTCTTTGTAGCTTTGAGAGCTCACAATAAAATGTTGAAGTGAGATTAATGCTGATGAATTAAACCAATGTTATTTTTTGTCATCATCATTCTGAAACAAGCAAATTAATATCAGGACAAACAAAATTAGGTGGTTGGTGACCCAGAGATTGACTAAAACTTATAATGAATAAATAAATTTCTGCTAAAATTTTAGTTAGCAATTTGAATGGAGAGGCAGGGAGGAGAACACTTAAGGAAACAAAAAAGGTAGAGTGCTACTTAAATGTGAATCCATGGGAAGGGTTGAGAAGGTGAGGGTTGTGTTATAGATCTCTGTAGATTAGCTTTTAACTTACAAACAGAAATAAGAATGACTTAACCACGTAATAAAGACAGACTGGGCCACATGTACTCTAAGAGTTTGGACAATATGGAGAAACAACAGAAACTTGCCACATGTACTCTAGGAGCTTGGACAATATGGAGAAACAACAGAAACTAAAGCAACAAACAAAAGTTTTGAAAAGTTAAAAACAAAAAACATCAAAACCATTGTCAGTGCAGTTGGAGATGAAAGAAATGGGACACACAGGCAACGCCAGGGGAAATAACTAAAGTGCACTGAAGTGAAAGTGCAACACATATGTGAGGTCCATAACATACTTGTGGAGAGAGAGTTCAGAGATTAAGACTCTCTCTGCATTGTAAGCTGGAGGTTCTGGGTTCGAGTTCTAGTCCTGTGGGGGAAAAAAGGAGTGAAAACTCCCCTGGAGGATGAAGCCTGGGAAATCCCAGAGTGAAGCAAGAAGGAAGTAGAAGGAATCCAAGATGATTCCCAATGTCACTCGTGGGCTTCCACAGAGTGACACACCATGCCCTCTGACAGACACACACACACAAACACACACACACACACACACACACACACACACACACACACATGCACTAAATAAAGTTTAAAAATATACTTGTAACACTCTAAATTAATATTAATAACCCATTTTTAAGATGAGAAAGATGAGAAAGCAGGTTTAGTTTTTACAATTAACCTAAATAAAACAATACCAGATCTACTGGCCACTTTAGTCATAACCCTTCACGGCAACTTTTTATCCACAAGGCAACACTAAAGTCATAGCACTGGTATTAAGGTTCATTTGACAAGAAGGTAAAGGAGACTTTCTCTAGACTGAATTAAATCACAAGCAGATCTACCCATGGATGTACCCTGGATAATAAAGAAGACTACAGTTTAGCAGCAGAGTTTTCATCCAAAAATTTCAGATCTGACCCAGAGCTTAATAATGAAACATTTTGTGTTTCTGAACTATTATCTTTTATTAATACCAGAAAGAACACTAAATCTGGTCCCGTGTGTTAGAAAAAAATGACAATATATGAGAATAGAGAAGAACAAATAGAAATGTACTGACTACAATCAAATCAATAGATGATGGCTATGTACAGCTTTGAGTGTGGTTCCTTCCACAATGTCTTTTCTTCCAGTTTTCCTTGAAATATGGAAGTGTCCCCTTTTCCTCCTTTTCCTAGCTCAGCAATACTTCACTTACCATTATTCCCACCTCAGATGGATTCAATTACTCCAAGTATTTATAGTTCAGGATTACTTAAATATCAAATAGGTTATTATGTTATTCCTATGTTATTCATTTGTTACTATTGTTATTCCTCCTGCTTTACATCTGCTATCAGAGAAAGGCAAAATGCATTGTAACCAAATGTGTTAACTGTAAATCCATAAACCCATAAATTAAACTAAATCCCTATATGGATCTATTAGGTATTATACTATGAGGGAATTTTACAAATTTTTTAAAAGTTTAACCCTTTATTATTTGTTTGTTTGTTTGTTTGTTTGTTTGTTCGTTTGTTTATTTATTTATTTATTTAGTGTGTGTATCAAAGGGAACTCTGTGTCTCTGTGGAGGACCAACAGTGACTTGGGAATCATCTTTGATTGCTTCTACCTCCCTTTTGCTTCACACTGGGATTTCCCAGTCTCTGTCCACCAGTACTGGAAGTACAGGATGCTATCATTTTCGCCTGGCATTTTTACATTGGACCTGGGATCTGAACATAGGATCTTCTGCTCATGTGACAGAATTTTAACCTCTGTACCATCTCTGCAGACCCTCCATTTCTTTGTACCTCAGTTTCCCCATTTTTCAATTGATGAAGGCAAAATTAACAGTACCTATCACATGGTATTGGGTAAGTAAACTCATTTCATCAGGATTTAGAAGAGAGTTTGACATGTAGCAACTCTACATGTTTAACTATTATTGTTTCTAGTATGAGGTCATTAGGTTTTGGAATATAGTGACTCCTATTCCTCAACATAACCACAAAGAACCAGAGGTAATCAAAGGTACAGTGAATTCCTCACTGTGCAGGATGTTCTCAATAATCCACTGAGTTCGAGATATATGTAAATATTCTATATTTTTTAGAGCAGATTAAAGCTAATGTGGCTCTGTGAACTGTAGTGACTCCAAATTTTTTTCCTGGCAGCTGTTCTCTTTGTCAGAATTTTATGTTAAATTGAAAATGATAATATTTATTCCACACTTTCTATGTCCCTGATTCTGAGCAGATACTTCACATATATTTTTCATTCAGTTCTTGAAACAACCCTGCAGTGCAGAGCTTGCAATTTTCTCCATAGCAGATAGGGAAATTGAATAAGCAATGTGTGTAAGTTCATGACAATGTTAGTGATTCAATCTGGGATGTTGATGTACATATGCTTAAAATATATCATTAATTCCCTCTGGCTTTGGTAATGATGCAAAAGATATTTCCCCTTTCCCATCAAAAAATGTAGTTATTGAAAAGTCTTAGAGAAAAGAGAGGAAGAGATCCAAAGGCTGTTGCTGCAGGATGGAAATACTCATGTTAGAGCATGATTCCGATTGATAGAAAGCTGTTCTGGAGACTGATCACAGAGCGGCCTCACAAAACCTCACAGGTATCAATCACCAAAACACAGGGAAGGGACGGTAGCTCCGAAAACTGGATTATAGTGATAAAACTGGAATAATGTATGCACTTATCCAGAGGAAACTATGAGCATAAGGATAGAAACACTTAATTAGATGAAGCTAGAAATTGAAAGGGATGAGAGCTAGAATCAATCTTGTGTTATTATTTTATTGACATCATTATTATTATTGCTTCTATTTAAGTGCTTATTATGCTCATGACTGCTCTAAGCACATTGCAATTACTAATTAATTTAATCATGAGAATAGCCTTATGATGTAGGTTTTGCTATCATCCTTTTTTTATAGAGGAGAAAATGGAAGTGTGGTGATGTTGAATAATGTGTTCAAGGGTACCTAACTAATAAGTGGTGAATCAAGAAGTTTACAATAAACCAATTACTTATCCAAATGAAAAACCCACCATTGCTAATTTTCAATATGGACAATGAACATGAGAGACTTATCTGAACTCTATAAAAAATCTGTTAAATGTGTTACATAACTACATGTAAATATATGACATATTTTCTTTCTGAAAGTAGTGAAGGTAATATAGAGACTTACCTGTCTGAGTGTATAAAGTATAAAAGAACCTTTATGTTTGAAGGTGATATGAAATCTTTAGGAGAGAAAGTACTCATTTTAGCTTAGAGTCAATGAGTACTTTATTGAGTTCAAATCAAATCCTACATTTTAGGAAAGCATATATTAAAGTACAATAGGTTAGATTCCATGCTCTTAGGAGCTTCAGAGTGGAGATAGGAGAGACTGTTGATCATGGACACCTGCCCATTCAGTTTCAACTTGTAAAGGCCTATAATTAAATAGAGAAACAAAAATCAAGAACACATAAATATAATATATATATAATGAAAATAATAATGTTGTGATAATTAACCTTGTTTGTCAACCTGACTGGATCCAGATTAACTAACAGATCAGCCACTTGAAGAGATTACCTGGACTGAAGTCTTTGAAATACAATGAGCCACCCTAAATGTGAGTGGCAACTTTCAGTAGCAGACCAGATAAAAGAAAGAAGGGCTCTCTCTAGTGTCTTATGCTGGCAAGCTTATCTTTCCTGCTGCTGCCATTCTACACTGACTTGAGATCCAGTTTCCTGCTTCAATGTGACTGAAGACATGAGACTATCTGGGAATCCACTGGCCTTCAGCATCAGACTAGGACTGCTGAGATTTTTCAGCTCCTTAGCTTAACAGCTATAGGCAGTCATTGCAAGATTACCTAGACCTTATCTCATAAGCCAAGACAATAAATTCTATATGTATATGTATATATATGATTCCATATATATAATTTAATATATATGATTGCATATATATGTTCTATTGATTCTGTTTTTCTAGAGAACCCTAGTACAAATGCTGAAAAGGTTCATGTCTAAAATGAGTCTATGAGTTGAGAAAACATTGAGGAAGAGAGTTGTTTTTTAAATATCTTTTACTATTCACAAGAGCTTCAAACAAAATAGCTAAATAACCAAGGATGCGATAAACCTAAGTAATAAAAACTTCAAAACTCTGAAGTGATCAAGAAAGACTCAAAGACCAGAATGAACCTCCTCTCTCCACTAATTCTTATGTATTGGTATGATTAATATTGAGGGAAAAAAAACATTCTACCTAAAGCAATCTACAGAGCCAATGGAATTCCAACCAAAATCACTTGCTATTTTTCACAGGAAAAGAAAGAATAATTTTAATGCTTTTTGTGGAAATACAAAAGATCGTGAATATCCAAAGCAGTACTGAACAAAAGCATTATGGTTCTAGCCTTCATACCTCAAGAGGTATAAGAACATACATAAATTCAATAAATACTACAGAACCATAGTAATAAAAGCAGTATGAACTAGCACAAAAACAGACACATGGATCAATGTCATAAAATAGAAGACATTGATGAAAGGCCACACAGTTATAGCCACTTGGTTTGACAAAGATTCAAATGATGCACACTGACAAAAAGACAGTATCTTCACAAAATGATGTTGGAAAAACTTTATGAATATTTGCAAAATAGTGAAACTGGAACCTTACCTCTCACTCTGTACCAAAAAATCTACTTCAAATGAATCAAAAATCCTAATGAAAACATGAAACTTAGAAAATGATAGAAAAATATAGGTAAGGAAATTGGGCAAAATATTCATTAAAAGACACTGTAGGGGCTGGGGAAATAGGTGTCAGCAAAGTACTTGTTTTGAGGTGAGGATCTGTGTTCAATCCCAGAGCCCACATAAAAAAATCCAAGTATTTATGTGTACTTGCAATCTCAATACTGGGGACTGAACTGGGAAGTTAGAGACAGGAAGATCCCAGGGGCTTTCTGAACAATTAGTTGAACTGGCAAATCCCTGGCCAGTGAAAAACCATGTCTCTAAAACCAAGTCATGTTGCCTGAAAATTGATCTGTCATCTTCACACAGGTACACATATGTCCACAGACCCATTCAGAGAAGTATACTTCTACACATGGCACCATATATATGCATACACTTAAAGACATGTGACTATCTGAATAAAGTAATACCTGTCTTGTAGATTGGATTGACAATCTGCAGTTGGTGAAACCTCAGAAACTGTAGTGCAGGTAAAAAGTGGCAGAATAGAGATGGTAAAAATTAGTGTTAGCTTAGAAAATGGACAGAAGCATATAGGTTTCATATAGCTGAGTATGGGCCATCATGGAGATTAAATGCAAAATTCTACAATAGGCTATAAATAAGTGGTTTATGAGCACTTAGGCAAAAAATATTGTGAAAAGAAAGCACAAATTCCCTGAAAAGAATTCAGGTTAGATAAATATTTCATTTCTATTTTTGACACAGTTATTAGATCCGAAGATCAGGAAATACACAGACATACTATTTCTGGAAATCAGCAAAACATTTGACAAGATCTTTCATGCTGCACTTCTATACAAGATGGAGAAATGTGAGTTGTATGTTATTAAAAGAATGTTGCCTGGAAGGCAAAGGTCATCTTCAACGTAGGTGTCTAGCAGCATGCTGAAAAACTCTGAACTTCATCTATGCGTATGGAACATTTGGATTAGTGACTTAATAAAATTGAGAATATATACCTCACAAATGTACAGATTGCACAAGAGCAAAATAACTACTCTGTATGGCATGATTAGAATTCAGCTGTAACTCCACATGTTAGCAGAATGAAATCAAATTGCTGGATCAAGGGTCTGAGCATATTCCACTAATACGCTCAACAAATATATGATTTTAGAACTTTCAACTATGTAATAAACATGGCTTAACCTAGGATTTATTAGAAAGGTTCAAGTTTTCAGTTACTGGTGTTCTCAATGTAGATCAGAAATTTTATCTGGTCACAGGAAATGGTGACAATAGATTAGTAAGTTTTAGGAGAAATAAACAAAGAAGAGAGTTGATCATTGGTTGTAGCATGTTTTGATTTGCATGTAAAATTCTGCACAGGCTCCTGTGTGTGTGTGTGTGTGTGTGTGTGTGTGTGTGTGTGTGTGTGTGTGTGAACATTTGTCTCCTAACTGGTTAAGGTCAGAGAACATTTAGCAAGTAGAGTCTAGTTGAAAAAAGTATGTCAACGAGAATGGGTCTTAATTTCTTCACCTTTCTCTTTCTTCTTCAGTGTGACTTCAATGTGAGTAAGCCATTTTCCTATCCCGCCTGCCATGCCTACTCCACTTACTTCCACGTGTTCATATCACCTTTGACTCTATCAGTCTGGAACTCCAAGCCAAACAAACACAAGCAAGCAAGCAAGCAAACAAATAAACAAATCCACCTTTCTCCCTTAAGTTTCTTGAGTTAGAATATTTTATCACAGCAAATAAAACATAAATAATCCTGAATAAGTGAGTCAAGGTGTCTGCTAAGAATCTTATTTAAGAGGCATCACACCTGCTCCCATATCTTGTTGAAAGGACAAACAGAAAATATATCTTGAGAGATCTTGTGCAACGCCTTTTTGATATCATGGAAGCTGTTAATCTTTTTTTAATCACATGACTTTCTCTTCCCATTATTCTCAGTAGAAGGAGGGAGTCAGTGTGGCACATAAGCAATACACTGGGTTAACTAAATTCTCTTTTGAAGGTTTTGGAATCTAGTGCTACCAAGAAAATGAAGCTGTTAATAAGGGGACAAACAGCTGAAGAAATAAGGTGAGAGGTTCCAGGAGTTATATTTGGATTTCTGTGGTGAAACAGAACCAAACATTGCTAAGAAAAAGTAGAAACTATGTTATAAACAAAGAAATATTAAGCCAACAGAAAGAATGAGTTGGGGCTGGAGAGATGGGTCAGGGGTTAAGACTTTGTCTTAAAAGCAGAAGGTCCTGAGTTCAGATCTCAAGCCCCATGTAAAAAATGCCAGGCAGAAATGGCAGTGGTCCTGGTGGGCAGAGCCTGGAAATCCCAGTGCTGAGCAAAAAGGAAGTAGAAGCAATCCAGGATGATTCTTGAAGTCACCCTTGTGTCTTCCACAGGGACACACAATACTCTCTCTCTCTCTCTCTCTCTCTCTCTCTCTCTCTCACACACACACACACACACACACAATGCTCTCTCTCACACACACACACACACATAAATAAATAAATTTAAACTCTCTCTCTCTCTCTCTCACACACACACACGCATACATAAATAAATTTAAAAAAGAAAAAAATGAGCTGCCAAGCAAAAAGAGAAGAATAAAAATTCCCAGCATTTCTCAGTCACATATTAATGTCAGAAGTCTATATTATGTCTATAAGCTCTGGCCTTTCAGTGTTTTCATGGATTTCCAGGGACTAACAGCACGTTGAAAAGATGCATGTTACTGGGACACGTGAGAAATCTCTGCTCCTTGAAACCTGGGAGGCTAATAACAATCACAGTTACTCTTAGCCTTAATCTTTACATCCCAAGGGCAGTTTGGACAGAGTGGAGTGTGTTTTAAGGCAAAAGATCAAGGATGGAAGTTTGAATCTAGTCAATGTAAGGGACAGGTGAAGGAATTGGGGAAACTGTTTAATAAATATCAGATTCCTGGACAGTGAAAAACCACTAAGTGTAAGAAAGATTTCATTTATTCTGTTAGGGATGAGAAAAAAATGGAAACATTTGAAATGGCCAATTTTGGCTCAGAATTCATCTTCTACTAGTTAGTTGCTTGAGTTGGAATAGGCTAACTTAGGTACTGTTTGATTCCTTATCCTGGAGCTATGTAAACAGAGGCAGGTGACCATGCAATAGGAATTATAAATTCACCTTTCAAGTGTGAAGTGTTTTATAGTATGCTTGAAAGTTTATACTAGTTTGATTTTTTTAACATGATTTTGTTGTGGGTAAATTTTGAGGGTATTCTAGAGATGTAATTAATTCATACACACATACAAAGTATTCTCTCAACCACTGAGCTGCAATCTCAGGGGAAAGTATTTATATTTATTTTTTAAATACAATCAGGACACTGAAGCTCTAAAAGGTTCTAATTACCTAGCTCATGTAAGTGTTCCTGAGTTCTCATGCCTACCTTTTATTAACCAAGTGTGAAACACTATTTGAATGGATATATTTGGAAAATTACAGCTGATCTGGCCAACAAGGTTTCTAATTATCTTTAATTTCATTTTTGTGATACTGAATTCATTCTTAGATTCACTGAAAAGGTTGTCTCCTCAGTCTCACTGGGAAACTTCTGTTCTCTGTGTCTTATGAAACTGAGACCAATTAATGCATTTCTTACATAAATACAAAAGGTCTGTGGGTGCAGTTTGTACAAACATGCTTATATGTACATTTCAAATAAGAATAGTGTTCTGCTTTTATTTGCCTAAGCCTTCCCACCCTCCTTCTAAATTTCATGTTATTTGGCTTCAGAGAGGAAAGGATAGTATTTACTTGTCAGAATTCCTGGTTAACCATATTGTCCTGCTGTTTCCTCGGCTTTTATCCCCACAAATGAGTCAAAAGAATAAAGAAGTAACCTGCTTGAAAGAACAATGCACAAACCATGTCATTAATATTGTTCTGTATTATCTGCTTCTTAGGTGCTCCCTGCTATTGTTACATTTTCCATGGTAGACCTCAGAAAGAAAGAACTTGTGAGCCCATTTTATCTGTTATGTCGTAGATGATAGTTTTCAGGACTCTGTGCATAGTATTTTCAGGTTGGTGGTGACATACTCCATGATGCTATTGTTGACGTTCAATTTCTTAAATGTTTTTTTATTATTATTTATTCAATTGTGTATGTATGGTGAGTGTGTGTGCATGTATGTGTGTGTGTGTAGAACTATGGATGAATTCGGGAAACACCATGGATCACCTCCACCTCCTCCTTGTTTACTCTGCCCGGAATTCACAGGCTCCGCCCTACCAGGACCAGAAACGCAGGCCGCCCTGGCTTCCGCCTGGCATCTATATGTGGGGTCTAGGATCTGAACTCAAGACCTTCCGCCTGCAAGGCAGAGGCTTAACTCCTGAGCCACCTCTCCAGTCTCTGTTGGCATTCAATTTTATATTTTACTAAAGCAAAATAGTGTTGTGATATGAGCTCTTCTCTCTCTCTCTCACTCTCTCTCTCTCTCCTAGAAGATTTAAAGACTTAAATTCAAATCTGACATTATTTGTTAATTGGTATGTTATGTCCATCTTTATGTAAAAACGTCTTTAGAAAAAGCTAAGATATACAGAAGGCAACTGGAACACTTTGAATTTAAAAGGCAACAGAGACCTATGTTTTAATTCTTCACTTTTTCCTGTTAATAGAAACTTTTTTGGGGTAATGGGGAATGAACCTAATGCATTTGCATGCAAGACAAGTGCTCTATCATTAAGCTGCCCTACCAGCCCTGAAAGCTGCAATATTTATCTAAGAAATAATGACTAGAAATTATGAGTGATTTCTTTTTTTCTCCCACATTTTAGTTTTTTTCCTAATCATACAAGCTCAGTAGGTACCCCCATCCTCTCCCTCCCTCCTCCCCTCTCCAGTCGTCCCCCCTGTACTTCTCCCCTTTTCCCCCTTCCCTCCCTCCCTCCCTCTCTGCCAGTGCCTTCCCCTCCCTCTCTCCCTCCCATCCTCTGGAACATCCTTTTGTGTTAATGCCAAACCTTCCTCTGAGCCCTCCACCCTAGTGAGGGTTCAGGACTAAATGGCATATCCCAGAGCCCCTTCTTGGGCTCCCTGTCATGTCTGCCTTTGTGTAAGTCAGGCAAAGTCCAATTCTGGCTGCTGCAGCCCTAACTTGTGTGGAGTAACTTGCATATCGTTGGTCCTCCCCATCCTTAGGCTCTTAACCCCATTTAATGCCAAATTGTTTCACAATCAAAATTTTAAGAACTGAAGAGAAGCACAACTTTCTAGCAACATAAAAATTTAAGGAACTAGTATTAAAATCTCATGTATAAAGTGTCAGAAAAAGCATGATTTTGTTTTCTCAAAAGGCACGTTTCTTTAAAAGTAGAATGCATTTTAAAATTACACACACACACACACATATTTCTAAAAGCAAGGCAACTTGTTTTCTCAAATAATGATCATATATATGAAAATTAATCCTATTCCTCCTATTGTGTTTATATTTTCCTATAATCTTACAGGGCTTTTTGAAACAACAGAAACATTTGTCCTTCATGTTGAAGCTATGGCGATGCCAAGATCAAGGTTTCATTTCATTTTTGTGGGTGTCTGACAGCGAGGTATTTATGCATCTGTAGCTTCATCTTTACATTTGTATCTGCTTTGGTGCAGGTCTGTGAATGTGCCAAAATGCATGTTCCTGTAGAGGGTTCTGCCCTTTTCCTCATACACCTGGTAGTGTACAGGGATGTGCATTTGTGTGTCTCTGCAGATCACCAGAATGAGAGGTGCTTCTGTAATCAGCAAAGTCATCCTCTGCCAGTACTTAAGTTTGGTGGAATCAATAATAGCTCAAGTACCTGGTCTCCAGTGGGATGTTGCTGTTCAAGACCCAGCTGTTATGCAGATGAACCGAGTCCTGTGTGTTGGTTGGGGGAGCTGGAGCAGCTGGACTGGGTTGGCTGCGGGTAGTCATTGACCTCCTCTGAAGAGAGTCCGCTGTAGGTGGCGGCTTCCTGGCACAGGTACAGGCATGAGGAGGTGGCGGTGGCGGTGGGAGTGGTCTGAAGGTGAACTGGTTGTGTGGGCTGCTCTGCATGTCTAAAAAGACAAGAAGGAAAACAACAAATAGAGTCTTACCCTCTTACTTGGAAAACACAGCATGCCAGACTTACTGAGATTTCACATAATTTAACCTGGGAGATGGGAGGAGAATTTAAGTTCAGTCTATCTGTAAAAATGTCACTTAACTTACAAAAGCACTTGCAGCATGCTTATGAATTGTAAAACATTCACAGTTACATTTACATGTAAATTCTTCAGGGCTATACCAGCTAAAAAGTAAATGAGGCTGCCTCACACAATTTGTCATAGTTTCTGCTACTGAACAAATAAATCATCAACAAGATATAAAGCTACAGCACAGAAGCGAGCTGATTTCCATCAGTTGCAAAAATCTCCCTTTGAAAAATACCAGTGAGAAGTACAAATCCGTTGCAAGGAAAATCATTCAGCACTTCAAATGAAAATATAAGGCTACCTTCTGGCTTACCTCTGGAAAGGATGGTAGCCTGCCTACATAAGAGTAAATCCATACTTCAGAAAAAAAAGCTTGCAACTGTGTAACGACTGCATGAACCTAATCTCTTCACCATCACCTCTTTCTCCCACAGCACAGCGTTACATATTAAAGGCAGACCAAGAGGAGCTTGTTCTCATTTCTATACGTATTTCCAAGGGATGCAAAGAGTAGCCCATGTACCTTGCCTCTGGCAACACCTTTCTAGGAAGTCTGCTATGTTAGCAGCAGCTTGGGCAGCAGGGAAACTTTTTTCCTCTGCTTGTTTGCAGAGGGTGAAGTCTGTTGACAACAGTCCTTAGACTTCTGTTGTTGCTATTGTTTGGTATTTTTCCACTACTTTCCTAGCAGGCACATATGAAGACAGCTCTTTGGAATCTGGCCCATGAGAAATCCCCCCAATTAAACCCCTTTGAAAAGAAGTCACTCTTGTAGCAGATAGCCACCTCTCTTCCACAGAGAAACATAATAGATGTCAAGTGATTGCTTGTAACATCAACACGTTGTGGATAAACTTTGTAGACAGCATGGCTTTGTCCCACCTCCCCAATGACTTAGAGTTAAAAAGCAGAAAAATGCCAGAGGCTTTCGATGCCTAGCAAAGGGCTCAGCTGGTGTGTGATGATGCCCGCTTTGCAGTGACTGATCACAGAAAAAAAAATCACTTCTTTCAATCCTTCTACCTCAGACATGAATTTTAAAGACATTGGCTTGGTTTTCATATTTTAAAACAACATCAGTATCCCAAGAGCATGATCACGACAATTTCTTGGCTGGATTATTCTAGTACAGGTGGCATCCCCTTAAATAAACTAGCTGCCTGAAAATCTGAACTGTACAAAAGACAGGCAGAGAAGGGGCTGCGATCATTTTATATAAAGGAATCTTTCAGTGGTCAGCTACTCTTACATATTTAAAATGCTTTGTGAATTTTCCAAATCACTCTCATTACTCCAGGTTCAGTCCAAATCCCATAGCCACTAAAAAGCCATCGCTAATACTTAACATCTCATTAATATTTTTAAAAATTTGATTCATGCTTGTATTCATAATCATAGAACTGTGTTTTCCATTGTTTGGATGGGAGGAAGCACAGGATATTAGAATCTAAAGAACATGGGAGATTCTTTCATTTCTTAGATGAAAATCTTGTCTAGGGGCACTTGGAAAACAAGCATTTTAACCATGACTAAGATCAGGCCATTCTAATCTCTCTACATCCTAAGGCTTGGGCATGACTGAAATACCAACATGCCCCCATAGACTATGAGGAACTGAAGAGAGATAAGATCACACAGGGGAAACGTTAGAGACTAGAGGTGGATGAGTGAAGGGAAATGCCTCTGTCCCAGGGGTGTCCTAAGGATAATCAACTTGATGTGCCACAGAGGCATGAACACCCACAAGTATAGATAAGTGAGAAGGAACCCTGGAGTACATAGAAGTGGCCAGGTAGGAAGGAGGGAAGGAGGGGGATGGATTGATGAGAGAAAGGGAGGGGAAAGGGAGGGGAATGGAGGGAAACAGGGATTAGTACTCAGTAATAAGACTAAAAAATAATTTAAAACAAAAGAAGACAATGCCAGCCTGAAATTGTGGCCTGAACTTCCAGTCCTGTAAGGCAGAGCCTGGGAAACCCTAGAGCAAAGCAAAATGGAGATAGAGAAACCCAAGATGATCCTGAAGTTACCTTTGGGCCTACACACACACACATACACACACACATGCACACATGCATACATGTACACACATATATGCATAAGCACAAACAAAAAAAAAGTTTTAAATGGCAGGGGATTGATTTATGCATGGAACTTAACGAACTTCCCTTAGTATTCTCTTTGACTCTTATTCTAATGTAGTCACTGGGTATTTTGTTAATTATTCAAAGATAAGTATGTTTCTTCCTTTCAGATGTTCATGGGAGTAGAATCATGAAAAAGAACAATGATATTTGAAAAAGGGCATTAAAATAATGTCCCTGCAATATGCGTAAAGAACAGTAACACACAAGATTTTTTTAACAAAGGCCATATGTAGGAAAATATTTAGTGACATAAGGAAAAGAAAGCAAATTACTGCAGAACACAAAGAAGGTCCATTTTAGAGCTCATGTTCAGAACTCCTCCAACTAAATTCTAGAACACAGTTACTCAAAAGAAAGTTCCCATTCAGTAGAGTTATTCAAAAAAAGTCACTCATAATCATCTGCATTTACTTCTTACTGAATTTTCTTAAATCTTTGTAAGTCTTGTATTATGAAAAATGATAAAATTTTCATTTCATTCAAAAGCACACTAAAAAACATTATATTTTTATTGCATGAAGAAATGCTTTGCATAATCACATTATATAGGCATATATGTGTTTATATGTATATTTAAATATGTACATGTAGTAAGTACATCTACATATTTTAATCTATTTTTCTATAAATTCTTATTCCAACGTTTCATATGCTGCGGCTTCTATACTTGTTAATATTGTCTTTAAATGCTTTAACAATATTGGATTGTGGCACTGAGTAGAATAAAGCCAGACCTTAACCCGTTTGAAATGCAAATGATCTCAGATTTTTTTTTTTCACCTCAGGAAAAACATAGAGTATGCACTTATTCCCTCCCAAAGTGATTTTAATCCTTGGGCTCTGTGAAATGGGATTTCCCAATATTAAACACTAATGAAAGGTACATTATTGCTCAGTGTCAGGAGCTCCTTAGTACCAATTCCAGGGGGTTAAAAGTCACATGCACTCACTTCCAAATGTATCTGGTAACTATTCACTTCTATGCCCAAGAGAAAGAAGCAAGAAAGGGGGTGTGATTATGCAAATGTGGATAGCCAGACATACTTAATAAGCTTTTTGAAAGTAAATGAAAAAGGTCTAATTCATATAATATATTTGGAAATGAGCCAGTTTCAGGTGTGAGGTCATAAAATAACTTGGTAAGAATCTCTCAGTGGGAAAATTCTTCCAAGTTATAGATCTAAGACATTTCATTTTGGGAGTGGCAGAGCTGTTAGTAGAAGTGTGAGTTTTGGGGCTGGAGAGGTTGCTCAGGGGTTAAGCCCCTTGCAGGCTGAAGGTCCTGAGTTTGGACCCTAGACCCCACATATAGATGCTGGGCGCAAGCCGGGTCGGCCTGCATTTCTGGTCCTGGTAGGGTGGAGTCTGTGAATTCTGGGGCAGAGTAAACAAGGAGGAGGTGGAGGCTGTCCATGGTGGTTCCCGAATTCGCCTGTGGTTCTACACACACACACATACATACACACATGTGCACACACACAATTGAATAAATAATAAAAAAAAGAAGTATGAGTTTTGAAAAACAACCTTGCCCTTGTCTCTAAAAGGTATGTGAAAAAGGATCATGAATCATTTTAAACCTTAATTGGGATCATGTGTTACAAAAAATTTAACCAGAAATTAAAGTATCTCTCCACAGCAACAGTGAAGAAAACTAAAAGGGTGTCTATTAGGGTGTTTTGCTCTATACATTTCATTAACACACACAGTCAGCTCTGCTACTAAGTGGTAAATGTATTTCTAAAATTCATTACAGAATAAAAACTGCACATGCAAAAAGACTTGGTAAAAAATGGTGTTGGGTCTGGAGTGATGGCTCAGGGGTTAAGTCTCTGCCTCTCAAGCAGAAGGTCCTTAGTTTGGATCCCAAGCCCCACCTAAGATCAGTAAGCAGACCCTTTCCCCACCCACCTGGGCAGCGCACAGTCCAGCCAGGACTCAAAGTGACCTAGGTAAGCTCCTCCCCACTCAACCCCAAACCCCAGGCAGCCCACTGGACCCAGCTCCTCCCACCAGCCAGCCCTGGCACTGTGACGGGCCAGGAAGGACCCTTTGGGCCATGCCTCAGCTCCCCAGCTTACATAGTGCCCCGCCACCTCCTCCCTTTCCCCACCTACCAGGGGTGTACACAGTCCAGCCAGGACTCACAGCAACCTAGGTGAGTTCCCCCCTCCCCCGCCCAACCCCAAACCCCAGGCCAAATAATAACACACAAAACTTGAAAGAAGGTCTTAAGAGTTAAAATGACAATGTCCAAGTCAAAGTGCAAATCCATGAGAAACAACACCTAAGAAAACAAATCTCACACTGAAGGAATTAATCCCATAATGATAGGCTTCAACCAGAACAAACACATGGAAAATAGCCATGAAAACCTGACTCAGGATAACAACTTTCAAAACATGATCATTACCATGTTCAATACTATGAAAGAGGAAATCAGGGAGGAATTAAATAACCACATCAATCACTTTGAAGAGGAACACAACAGACACTTGGAGGAGTTGAGAAAAGCAGTTCAAGAAACAAAAATAGGCATAGAGCAGTTAAAACAGACTCAAGCAGAGTTTAAAACTGAGCTACAAGACAAGTTATCTTCAACCCAGAACTCCACAGAGAGTCTTATCAGCAGAACTAATGAAGCAGAAAATAGAATTTCAGACCTTGAAGACAAAGTGGGAGTATTAACCAGCTCAATGGAAGAAGTTGTTAAAGCCAAAAATATACTCAAGAGAAATATTCAAGATTATGGGAAACCCTGAAGAAGCCTAACATGCATATTCATGGAATATCAGAACAAGAATCCCAAAATACCACACTAGAGGAAATTTTTCAAACTATCATCAAGGAAAACTTTCCTCATCTAAAAAAAAAGAGGCCCATCCATATACAAGAGGCATTCCGCACCCCAAACAGATATGACCAAAATAGAAACTCGCTACAGCAAATAATAGTTAAAACACTCCACATTCAAGACAAAGAAATGGTGGTGAGAGCTTCAAGGAAAAAATAAGTGACTTTTAAAGGTAAACCTATTAAAATAACAAATGACTTCTCAATGGAAACAGTAAAAGCAAGAAGAGCTTGGAGAGACATACTTCAAGCACTGAATGAGCAAAAATGTCAACCCAGACTGATATACCCCACAAAACTATCTGTCATGATCGAGGGAGAAAGAAAAATTGTTCAGCACAAAGACAACTTGAAGGGATACATGTCTACCAAACCAGGCCATCAAAAAATGCTAGAAATTATTCTCAAGCTTGAAGAAAAAACAGGCATATCCAGGAGAATAGAAGGGAAGTATAATACCACCAAAACCTAAAAGCGAAACAATACACTTACAAAAGCCACTAAACATAATAAATGTCCAGAATTAAAAATAGTTTCTCCATTATAACATTAAATGTTAATGGAATTAACTCACCAATCAAGAGACACAGAGTACAAACTTGGATTAAAAATCAGTATCTATCAATCTGCTGCCTGCAGGAAACACATCTCACCACAAAAGATAGGCACATCCTAAAAATAAAAGGCTGGCCAAAAATTCTGCAAGCTAATGGAAGCAGAAAACAGGCAGAGGTAGACATGATGCTATTGGACAAAGTGGACTTCAAACCAAAAAAAAATCATAAGAGACACAGATGGGTACTACATTTTAGTCACAGGTACAATTCACCAGGAAGACTTCACAATACTGAACATATATGCACCCAACACAGGCGCTTCCACATTCATTAAGAAAACACTACAACATCGAAAGCAAGAAATCAATCCCAAAATGATAATTCTTGGGGATTTCAACACCACCCTCTCAACATGGGATAGATGAACAGGTAAAAAACTTAAAAGACACACTTTGAAGCTTAATCAAACCCTTACTGAAATGGACCTTACAGATCTCTATCGAACTTTTCATCCACGCACCAAAGAATACACATTTTTCTCAGGAGTACATGTAACTTTCTCCAAAATAGATAACATATTGTGCCATAAAACGAATCTCCACATATACAGGAGAGTTGAAATTCTAACCTGTACCTTTTCAGACCATGATGGCCTAAAGCTTGACATCCATAACACAATGAGCCACAGAAAATACACTAACTCCTGGATACTTAACACTATGATGCTGAAAGAGAACTGCATTCAGGAAGAAATTAAAAAGGAAATTCAAGATTTCCTGAAAGTGAACAATAATGAAAATCAACTTACCAAAATCTCTGGGACACAATGAAAGCTGTCCTAAGAGGTAAGTTCATAGCTCTTAATGCCTCCATAAAAAAAATGGAAACATCAAAAATAAATAACTTAACAATGCAGCTTAAAGCTTTAGAGAAACTAGAGCAATCTGGTCTCAAAAGCAGTAGAAGGGAGGAGATTAGCAAAATAAGGGAAGAAATATCCGAAATCAAGATTAGGAAAACCATACAGAAAATCAACCAGACAAAAAGATGGTTTTTTGAAAGAATTAATAAGATTGATACACCCTTAGCTAAATGAACCAAAAGCAAAAGAGAGAAAACCCAAATTAAAAAAATTAGAAATGAAAATGGAGGTATCACTACTGATACCCATGAAATCCAGAGAATTATAACATCATATTTCAGAAACTTATACTCTGTAAAAATTGAAAACACAAAAGAAATGGATGAATTACTAAATAAAGAGATTTATCTACATTGAATTATGAAGTTGCGAATTACTTAAATAGTCCTATAACATATGAGGAAATTGAGGAAGTAATCTTGAATCTTCCCACCAAAAAATGTCCTGGACCAGATGGATTCAGCACAGAGTTCTACCAGACATTTAAGGAGCTAATAACAACAATACTCCTTAAACTGTTCCATCAAATAGCAAAAGAAGGAACACTACAAAATTCCTTCTATGAAGCTAATATTGTCTTAATCCCAAAACCTAGTAAAGATACACTTAAAAAAGAAAACTACAGGCCAATCTCTCTGAAGAACACAGATACAAAGATTCTCAACAAAGTCTTAGCAAATCGGATTCAAAAACATATCAAAAAGATCATCCATGGGGACCAAGTAGGCTTTATCCCAGGCACACAAGGTTGATTCAACATACACAAATCAACAAATGTAATTCACCATATAAACCAGTCCAACGTTCAAGACCACATGATAATCGATAAATGCAGAGAAAGCTTTTGTTCAAGATCCAACAGACCTTTATGCTCAAAACCCTAGAGAAGGTTGGAATGGAAGGAACCTTTATCAATATAATAAAAGATGCATACAACAAGCCCACAGCAAGGATTATGCTCAATGAGGAACAATTGGAAGCATTCCCACTTCCATCAGGAACTAGACAAAGCTGTCCACTCTCACCACTTCTATTCAATATTGTACTTGAAATCTTAGCTGAAGGCATAAGACAAGAAAGGGACATAAAAGGGATTCAAATAGGCAAGGAAGAAGTCAAGTTATCTCCATTTGCAGAAGACATGATCTTATACCTGAGTGATCCCAAAAACTCCACCAGGAAGCTCCTGGAACTAATACAGAAGTTAGCAGGGTGACAGGACACAAAATAAATGTGCAAAAATCAGTGGCCTTCCTATATGCCCAGAATGAAAGAAGTGAAAAAGTCTTGAGAGAAACAATCCCATTTACTATTGCCCCTAAAAAAATGAAATACCTTGGTATAAACCTGACAATGAAAACTTTAAAACACTAAAGAAAGAAATAGCAGAAGACACCAGAAGGTGGAAAGGCCTCCCATGTTCTTGGATTGGTAGAATCAACATCATAAAAATGACCCTCTTACCATAGGCAATATACAGATTCAATGCTATACCAATTAAAATCCCAAAGGAATTCTTTAAAAAAAGTTGACAAAACTATCTCAAAATTAATATGGAGGCACAAAAGACCCAGGATAGCAAAAACAATCCTGAGTAACAAAAATACAGCTGGAGGTATCACCATACCAAACCTTAGTCTATACTACAAATCCATAGTTGTAAAAACAGCCTGGTACTGGCTCCAAAATCGACACACAGATGAATGGATAAGGGTTGAAGACCCAGATATAAGCCCACACAACTACAGCCATTTGATCTTTGACAAAGGGGCCCAAAGAATCCAATGGAAAAAGAACAGCATCTTCAACAAATGATGCTGGCAAAACTGGATCTCCACATGCAGAAGATCAACACTGGACCTGTACTTGTCACCATGTACAAGAATTTATTCCAAATGGATCAAGGACCTAGATATAAGGCCAGAGACTATAAAAACCATAGTTGAAAGTGGAGGGAACTCCCTCGAGCTGATTGGGCTAGGCCAACAGTTCCTAAACGGACATCCAATAGCACAGTCACTACAACCAACGCTCAACAGATGGGATCTTGTGAAATTAAAGAGTTTCTGTTCAGATAAAGAGATTGGAACTCGAGCACAAAGGGAACTCAAAGAATGGCAGAAAATCTTCACAAACCACATATCTGATAGAGTTCTATTATCCAGAGTGCACAAAGAACTTAGAAAATTAACACCATGGAAACAAATGGGCCAATTTAAAAAAGGGCCCTGGAACTTATAAGAAACTTTACCAAGGACGAAAATAAAATGTCCAAAAAATATCTTAAAAAATCCTTGGCCATCAGGGAAATGCAAATCAAAACTTCCCTGAGATATCATCTCACTCCTGTCAGGATGGCAATAATCCACAATAAAAACAACACCAAGTGCTGGAGAGGATGTGGAGGGAGGGGAATTCTCCTACATTGCTGGTGGGAATGCATACAACCACTCTGGTGAGCCGTCTGGAGATTCTTAAAGAAGTTAAAGATTGAAATTCCATATGACCCTGCTGTTCCACTTTTGAGAATAACCCCTCATACTGCAAAAATTCACCTCAACACAAGCACGAACATGTTCATAGCAGCACTGTTTACAATAGCAAAGTCATAAAATCAGCCCAAATGTCAAAGAGTTGACGAGTGGATAAGGAAAATGTGGTACATTTATACAATGGAATACTACTCAGCTGTCATAAATGATGAATTAATGGAATTTGCCGGGAAATGGATGGAATTAGAAACAATTATATTGAGTGAAGTATCCCAGACACAGAAAATTAAGTGCCGTATGTACTCCCTAATGGTGGATCCTACTACCAAACCCATTTAGAGATGCTCAAAGACAAATCTCTGTACTACCTACAGTAACTGTACATATTATAAACAGGAGGGATGGGGAAGGAGGGCCCCACGAGAAACAAGGAGAGAGGGGACCATGTTACAACAGAGAAAATAGGCCACCATCAATGACTGCAAGTAAGTAATGAGTCATTTGGTTCAGTTCACAGACTTTCCTTCCATATCATTTGCAACTGGTGGTGTATGATCTCAGCAGAAAGGGAGGGCATATAGGCTGCCTGATAGAAAGTAACCATTTTGCAAATGGGTGATTGACCCCTCTCTCACAACAGTCTCCTACTTTTATTCCATCTACCTTTGAATATGCTCTTGTAATAAGACTCTAATTTAACAGGTTTTTATCTCTGACCAGGGGGTGACATCCAATATCCATCAGGATGGAGCCAAGGGCATTGTAGGAGCAGCAAAACTGGAAAAAAAATTAACAAACCATAATTCAGAACATCAGAGACTCTATATCAACCACCTGGAACTGGGCCAGCCTAATCTCTCCCAATCCTGAAGCTCAGAGAAATTTGTGGAAGAGGGGCGGTAAGATTGTAAGAGCACAAGGATGGGAGGAGTAATGATATGCAAGATACTCCACACAAGTTAGGGTCGAAGCAATCATAATAGGACTTTGCATGACCTGTGCTATGTCCAACATATTATTGACCCCACAAAGTCTAGCATGGACTAAAGGCACTAGGACCCTTGGAGGCTGGGGACTGCCAATCACAGTAGTGTTCCTAAGCTTAAGGGGAACACAGGAGAGGGTCTGGGAAATGCCCCTGAATCCTTGCACCTCATTAGAGAGGAGGACCCAGAGGAGAGTTTGGCATGCACATTAAAGGATGCTCCGGGGATTGGGGGGTGAGGGCCCTGGGGAATGGGGAGGGAGGGGACATGGGGGAGGGGAAGGGGTAGGAGGGTTGGGGGAGATGGAGGGAGGGAGGGGACCGATGTACTTGTTAAGTTTGTATGAGCGGAAACAATAATAATAAAAAAATGTTAAAAAAAAAAGAAAAAAAATAGCACTAAGCAGAAATGGCTGCGGCTTTTATTTCTGGCCCTGGTGGGCAGAGCCTGGGAAATCTTACAAACACACACACACACACACACACTCACACACACACACACACACATACACACACACAGAATGAATGAATGAATGAATGAATGAATGAATGAATGGTGATTAGTAATCCAACTTAAAAAATTGTGTTTGTGCACATGATGGTTAATATGGATTGTCATTTGACAGGGTCTAGAATTCTGGAAAAGACAATCCTCTGAGCATGTCTGTGAGGTATTATCTAATTAATTAAGATTGTTAATGAAGATGGGAAGCCCCACCCTATCTGTGGGCAACATCATTTCGTATTTCCTGAATTGCATAAAAAGGAGAAAGGAGCTAAGCACAGCACTCATAATTCTCTTCATTCAGACTTTAAATGCAATGTGATCTACTATCTCTTCTTCCTGCCAACATACATCCCATGCCCTGAAACTATGAGACAAAATAAAGTCTTCCTTCTTCAAGTTGCTTTTTCCAGTTATTTTGACATAGCAATGAGACAGAAAAGTTAATGTAGAGCACAATAGACAAAACACCATTGCTTGTATGCTGAAAGGCAAGGGACCTAATTAGAGTAGTAGCATGGGATTACACATATTAATGGTTATGTAATACATGAATTCTGTGCCAAATATGATATTTTGCCTTTGAAAATATTTAAAATCTGCTTGAGAAAGTGTGTGGTGCAAAGGTGTAAGCAGTGAGTTATTGTAGAGTGGTGGAAGGAGGGTAGACAGTTTGAACACCAGATGTGAATGGATGAGGGTGACAACATGCATGGCCAACTGAAATGTTTCATATACATATATAAGCCCACTTGGTGTGTGCTGCTGTGTGCAGCTTTGTGCAATCATGTGCAGTACTTTTAACAGAAGGAATTCATAAAATTTTCTTACGTTCAAACTGTTCTAAAACATAATAGCAAGGGAACAAATTAACATTTCAAAATAAGTTTTGTGGAAGAACTAACTGTACATCAAAAATAATTTTTGAAGATGTTTAAAACAAATATTACCAGTATTATGAAAACACAAGTTACATGTATGCTCTTGAAATTTTTGGCCAAATTAGACACATGACCAGGTTTTCCATGTCCGTGTACCAAATTGATCATTCTTTAGAACACTATGATTGTGTTCTCTCAAGCACACATTTGTTCAAAGATGCCATATGCAATGTATCTTCCTCAAAGGGGACATGATTCCTATAATTATTAAAAATATCATGGGGTGCTTGCAACCTTTTCAGCCCACACTTTAATAAGCAGACTTCGAATACATGGAAGGTAGTTTCATATATCTTCATCTGCATCTCTGAAATAAAAGAAGAAAAATCTATGAAAATTGTTCATTTCCTTTATAATTCATTTGGTGACCAAACCTGACCTGAAGATATCTTTAGCTCAATAAGTGCATATCTCAAAATTTTAATTGTGCAAATACTAATGCATTTCTATAAGAGGTTCTAGCCCTCAAGCTAACTTTTGTTGTTATGAAACGTACTATCTGTGTACCTCTTTGCCTTTGTAAAATCAGAAGATCACTGAAATTTGAAGCAAGTAGGCTCCAAAAGTTTTGAATAGGGAAGTTGGGCTTGCATTAGTATTTAATCACCTTCTTGAACTCTTATGAGGCAATATTAATGAATTTCCATGAAGCCAATCGTAATGTACATGTGCAGCAAGCATAGGGACACCAAAGGCTATTGTAATAAATACTTTTGTCAAGTCTTTCAATATCAGTTATATGACTGTGATTCTTTGTGTTGCTTTTTGAACTATTCATCTAGGCCCAAGAGGAAATAAAAGGAAATAGACATGAAGGAAAGAAGGGTTTATTATTACTATTAATTACTACTACTAATTTCCCAAAACATATATTTATACTCTATAGTGCTTTATTTGTCATAACAGGTTTTACAACATATGAGATGGTAGTTCATAAATATGCATTTATGGCTAATATCTATTAGTTTCATAGTGCTCGATGATCATCAAGTTTATCTTAAGTGTATCTGCCTGTGGACACCTTGTTCTCAATGTTACAATTATTACTAGAAGTTTAAAGAATAGGAAGGAAAGAAAATTGGTTTTCAAAAGAAAATAGAGTAAACAAGTACAGTTTATTGCTTCTCTGAACGAAATAATATTGAATTAACATTAATGAAATAATAGTCTTTAATAAAAATAGATTTACTCATTAAATAAACCAAAGACTTGAGGAAAGAAATTAATCTATTAAAGAGTTATATTTAATAAATATTTATATATATGAGTATGTGTTTGAGTCAGATATAGACAACAGCAGGAAGAAAGCAGAAGGAGGGAGAAATCTACAAGAGAATTCACAACTAAATCAGATGACTCTAGGAAAAGTCACGGGAGATCTGGGGGAAGGCTAGCAATAAATTATAACATTCTTTAATTTACATGGATTCCATCTGGTTTTGTATTAGGAAACTCTATGGGCTCTCACAACTCTGTGACACTGTTCACTGTCATAGAGATGATAAAGCATAAGTCTTCGAAATTTGAATAGTTCCTCACTGAGCCATTAAATCTGTATATGCTATTAATTTCTGTCACTTATGTTGGTCTTTGTTGCAGTTACTAGAAATGAAAGTCCAGATTGAAGTATCTTCAGTCATTTGTCATGCTTGGGCTGGAATTCATGTTTATACTTCCATCTCCCTTGTGCTTACCTTTAAAACAGGAGATCAACTCAAGAAAGTCTAACTTCTAAGTCTCATTCATTTCTTTAACTGCTTTCTGATGTACTCAAGCAAAACAGTCAGTAAAAGTTCAAAATCGCAGCACTTAGCACCCACTAGGTCATTTCTCCCTGTCCTTGTTATGTCAGAAATACAATGTTGCTCTACGCTGGATTGCCTTTGCACAGTGTAATTAGCCAATTTTAGGCATAGTTGTTAATATTTCTGCCACTAAGTAGTTTATTTGATAACTCCACAACTTTCCAACATAGATTAAGAAATATAACCTTGTATTGTACAAGTAAGAAAAAAAAAAGATGTGGTAAATGTTATTTTGTTTAAATTACTGTAGTGGTCAAGTTACATATTTTCCCCAATTGTGAAAATATGGAATGGATACAACTTTGCTTATTTTTTAAGCATTTTTATTATTATTTCTGCTCATACAAACTTAATAGGTACACAGGTTCCCTCCCTCCCTCCTACTCCCCCAGACCCCCTGATGCCCCTCCTCTCACCCTCCCTCCCCATTCCCCAGTGCCTCCCCCCCAATCCCCGGAGAATCCTTTAATGTGCATCCCTGACTCTCCTCTGGGCCCTCCTCTCCAGTGACGTACAAGGACCCAGTGGAATTTCCCTGAACCCTTTCCTGTGTTCCCCTTAGGCATAGGAACACTACTGTGGCTGTCAATCCCTTGCCTCCAAGAACCTTGGTGCTTTTAGGAAATGTTAGACTTTGTGGGGTCAATAGTGTGTTGGACATTGCGCAGAGCATGCAAAGTCCAATTATGATTGCTTCGGCCCTAACTTGTGTGGAGTATCTTGCAAATCATTGCTCCTCCCATCCTTTTGCTCTTACACTTTTACTGCCCCCTCTTCCGCGAATTTCCCTGAGCTTCAGGATGGGGAGAGATTAGGCTGGTCTAGTTCTAGGTGGTTGATATAGAGTCTTTGAAGTTCTGGATTATGGTTTCTTGATTTTCTTTTGCAGTTTTGCAGTTTGGCTCCATCCTGATGGGTATTGTATGTCACCCCCTGGCCAGAGATAAAAAGCTGTTAAACTAGAGTCTTGTTATAAGAGTATATTCAAAGTAGATGTAATAAAAGTAGGAAACTGCAGTGAAGGAGGGGTCAATCACCCATTTGCAAAATGGTTACGTTTTATCTGCCAGACTATATGCCCTCCCCTTCTGGTGAGATCATACCCCCTCAGTGGTAAATGATCAGGAGTGAAAGTCTGTGAACTTAACCAGATGTCTCATTACTTACTTGCAGTCCTTGATGGAGGCCTATTTTCTCTGTTGTAACATGTTCTCCTCTCTCCTTGTTTCTGGTGTGGCCCTCCTACCCCATCCCTCCTGTTCATAATCCTTGCAATTACTGTGGGTATTACAGAATTTATCTTTGAGTGTCTCTAGGTGGGCTGGATGGGTTTGGTACTAGGAGCCACCTATTAAGAAGTACATACAGCGCTTAATTTTGTGGATCTCGGAAACTTCGCTTAATATAATTGTTTCTAATAATATCCATTTCCCAGCAAATTCCGGTAATTCATCATTTTTGATGGCTGAGTAGTACTCCATTGTAGAGATGTACCACAGTTTCCTTGTCCACTCATCAACTGTTGGACATTTGGGCTGATTCCATGACTTTGCTATTGTAAACAGTGCTGCTATGAACATGATCATGCTTGTGGTATTGAACTGAATTTTTGCTGTATGGGGGGATATTCCCAAAAGTGGAATAGCAGGGTCATATGGCTTTTCAATCTTTAATTTCTTTAAGAATCTCCAGACGGCTCACCAGAGTGGTTGTATGAGCCTGCATTCCCACCAGCAATGTAAGAGAGTTCCCATGTCTGCACATCGTCTCCAGCATTTGATTTTATTTGTATGATGGATTTTTGCCATCCTGACCGGGGTGAGATGATATCTCAGGGAGGTTTTGATTTGCATTTCTCTGATGGCTAAGGAAGTGGAGCATTTTTAAAGATATTTGTTAGACATTTTAATTTCATCCCTGGTAAAGTTTCTTTTAAGTTCCAGGGCCGTTAGTTTCCTTGGTGTTTAGTTTTCTAAGTTCTTTGTGCACTCTGGATAGTAGAGCTCTATCAGATATGTGGTTAGTGAAGATTTTCTCCCATTCTGAGGGTTGCCTTTGAGCTCGTGTTACAATCTCTTTATCTGAACTGAAGCTCTTTAATTTCACAAGATCCCAACTGTTGAGGGTTGGTAGCAGTGACTATGCCATTGGATGTCTGTTTAGGAAGTGTTGGCCTAGCCCAATCAGCTCGAGGGAGTTCCCTACACTTTCAACTATGGTTTTTATAGTCTCTGGCCTTATATCAAGGTCCTTGATCCATTTGGAATTAAGTCTTGTACATGATGACAAGAATGGGTCCAGTTTTAATCTTCTGCATATTGAGATCCAGTATTGCCAGCACCATTTGTTGAAGATATTGTTCTGTTTCCATTGAATTTTTTGGGCCCCTTTGTCAAAGACCAAATGGCTGTAATTTTGTGGGCTTATATCTGGGTCTTCAACCCTTATCCATTGATCTGTGTGTTGATTTTAGAGCCAGCACCAGGCTGTTTTTATAACTATGGATTTGTAGTATAGACTAAGGTTTGGTATGGTGATACCTCCAGCAGTGTTTTTGTTATTCAGGATTGTCTTTGCTGTCCTGGGTCTTTTGTGCCTCCATATGAATTTTGAGATCATTTGGTCAACTTTTTTGAAGAATTGCTTTGGATTTTAATTGGTATAGCATTGAATTTGTATATTGCCTTTGGTAGGATAGTCATTTTTATGATGTTGATTCTGCCAATCCAGGAACATGGGAGGCCTTTCCACCTTCTGGTGTCTTTTGCTATTTCTTTCTTTAGGGTTTTAAAGTTTTCATTGTAAAGGTCTTTTACCTCCTTGGTTAGGTTTATACCAAGGTATTTCATTCTTTTAAGCGTTATAGTAAATGGCACTGTTTCTCTCAGGGCTTTTTCACTTCTTTCTTTCTTGGCATATAGGACAGCCACTGATATTTGAACATTTATTTTGTATCCTGCCACCCTGTTGAACTTCTCAATTAGTTCCAGGAGCTACTTGGTGGAGTTTTTGGGATCCCTTAGGTATAAGATCATGTCATCTGCAAATAGGGATAGCTTGACTTCTTCGTTGCCGATTTGAATCCCTCTTATGTCCCTGTCTTGTCTTATGGCTTCAGCTAAGACTTCAAGTACAATATTGAATAGAAGTGGTGAGAGTGGACAGCCTTGTCTAGTTCCTGATCGAAGTGGGAATGCTTCACGTTTTTTCCCATTGAGCATAATCCTTGCTGTGGGCATGTTGTATACAGTTTTTATTATATTGATAAAGGTTCTTTTCATTCCTACTGTCTCTAGCGTTTTGATCATAAAAGGCTGTTGGATCTTGTCAAAAGGTTTTTCTGCATCTATCGAGAGTATCATGTGGTCTTGGACTTTGAACTGGATTATATGATGAATTACATTTATTGATTCGTGTATGCTGAACCAACCTTGTGTGCCAGGGATAAAGCCTACTTGGTCCCCGTGAATGATCTTTTTGATATGTTTTTGAATCTGATTTGCTAAGACTTTGTTGAGAATCTTTGCATCTATGTTCATCAGAGAGATCGGCCTATAGTTTCCTTTTTTAAGTGAGTCTTTATTAGGTTTTGGTATTAAAACGATATTAGCTTCATAGAAGGAATTTGGTAGTGTTCCTTCCTTTGCTATTTGATGTAACAGATACAACTTGCTTATATTTTCAGAAGAGTTTGGGAATATTTAAAAAGAAAAATTGAACCAATTCATTTTATTTTTCAATTTTTTTATTTAATTGTGTGTGTTCATGTGTGCATGTGTGTGTATGTATGTTTGTATCTGTGTGTGTGTGTAAAACCACAGGTGAATTTGGGAACCACCATGGGCCGCCTCCACCTCCTCCTTGTTTACTCTGCCCTGGGATTCACAGCTCCGCCCTACCAGGACCAGAAATGCAGGCGGCATCAGCTTCCTCCGGGGTCTATACATGAGGTCTAGGATCTGAACTCGGGATCTTCCACCTGCAAGGCAATGGTTTAACCCCTGAGCCATCTCTCCAGCCCCAATCCATTCTTTACTTTAGAAAATGTTTGTTTATACACAAAGAATTATAAATGTCTTCCCTACTTTATGGTATAATTTGGAATTTCAAATGTCAATATTTAAATATTATCATATAATGTTAATTAATAGTTAAAATTAGAGGTCATCCAATGATTTATCACTATGGTCTTCAATGAAAGTTTAATATCCCTTACATGCCATGAAACATGAAACAGATAATTGCCCTGTTTATTTTTTTGCTGACAATGATATTGTGGTTTCTATTATTAGCCAGTGAAGTATATCAAAAAGAAAATACAAAAAAGTAATGATCCTTAGAATTTTCATATTGTTTATACAAAAAGTAAAGTTTGCACATAGGTATTTCAATTACTTTCAATTACTAAGTACATTACTTATTTGCACATAGCTAATGGAAGGTTCTGAATTAATCGACAGTGAAATATTTTAATAAATTAGCTAATAGAAAGTATTCTGGAATTTTACAAAGTTTCCCTTTTCAGGGATCCATGTATGCTGCACTGTTGTATATCATTGTATATATTTGTCCAAGAAACAATGGATAAAAACCACTATAATAGTATTGAAGAAAGTGTAATCTGAATTTTGAAATGCATATCAAGATGCTATTAGGACTATATCTAAAATTGTACAAAATTATTTCAGTCTATCGTGTGTTAAATAATAAGGGCATACTATATTAATAGTAACAGAGAACAGCAATGACAACACTAAAGAAAACTATGTAATTCAAGAATATATGTGAAATGTAGAAATTAGAGAACTCTTGAGAAAAATTTATAAAAGCCTCTATAATGAAGATCAAAGAGAACATTCTGTTTATTAATAATAGTGATAGTCATCACTGACTGTTTATTTGGTGAGAAAGACACTCTTGCCCTCTGAAGTTGTTCTTGCCAGAACAATGTTATAGAAGAAGAGGACCTGTTGACAGCTAGTGGAATGGTTTAGAGAATTCCCGGAATGAAATATTTATTTTGGTGTTGATCATATACACAGGCTTCCATCCTGGACAATGGAGAAACTTAGCATTATTATACAGGCATATACAAGTCCCAGCGAATTTTCAATTTTTTTCTATTAGTCTTATTGCTAATTTAAACCCTCCGCCCCTCCACTAATTAAAAAAAAAATCCAATGAGTTTTGTTGCCTTTAATATATGAAAAATCAGTGGATATAGCAGTTGTTAGTAACAGGACATGATATAAGAAAATTGTATGATTGTTTGTCATTATAATACACACACACACACACACACACACAAAACGACATAGGAGAACAAATTCAAGATGATACTGCTAATCCAACTAATCCTGCTGTTCTCGATGAATTATATTTGAATATACTTTCTATTATGAGAAAGGGTTTGTGCTAGGGAGAGGATGTGGGTGCAATCCTGATTGGGAAAATCATTTTAATAGACAAAAAATTTTAATTTCCTTAGTCACATGCTTCTAAGTTGATAATTCTGCACATATAGTGGGCATAATGAAGGTTTGTTATCTCTCTTTTCTCTCCCAAAGAAAAGGCTGAGGATTGTAAAATATGTCCTCATGAAGGTATTTTGTTCATGTGTTTGATATTAAAATGTGTTTGGTACAAAAGTTATTGATAATTGTGGCCGAGAGGGACACAATGAAAGCTGTTCTAAGAGGTAAGTTCATAGCTCTTAATGCCTACATCAGAAAAATGGAACATCAGAAATAAATAATTTAACGATGCAGCTTAAGGCTTTGGAGAAACTTGAGAAATCTGATCCCAAAAGTAGTAGAAGAGAGGAGATTAGCAAAATAAGGGGAGAAATATCTGAAATCGAGACTAAGAAAACAATAGAAAAAAATAAACCAGTCAAAAAGCTGGTTCTTTGAAAAATCAATAAGATTGATACACCCCTAGCTAAATTAACCAAAAGCAAGAGAGAGAAAACCCAAATTAACAAAATTAGAAATGAACATGGAGTTATCACTACGGAAACCCAAGAAATCCAGAGAATTATAACATCATATTTCAAAAACTTGTACTCTGAGAAGTTTGACAACACAAAAGAGATGGATAAATTTCTAAGTAAACACAACGTACCTAAATTGAATCAGGCAGTTGTGAATTATTTAAATAGTCCTATAACATACAAGGAAATTGAAGAAGTAATCTCAAATCTTCCCAACAACAAATGTCCTGCACCAGATGGATTCAGCACAGAGTTCTACCAGACATTTAAGGAGTTAATAACACCAATACTCCTTAAACTGTTCCATCAAATAGCAAAGGAAGGAACACTACCAAATTCCTTCTATGAAGCTAATATCGTCTTAATCCCAAAACCTAATAAAGATTCACTTAAAAAAGAAAATTATAGGCCGATCTCTCTGATGAACACAGATGCAAATATTCTCAACAAAGTCTTAGCAAATCAGATTCAAAAACATATCAAAAAGATCATTCATGGGGACCAAGTGGGCTTCATCCCCGGCACACAAGGTTGGTTCAACATACGCAAATCAATAAATGTAATTCATCATGTAAAACAGTCCAAAGTCCAAGACCACATGATACTCTCCATAGATGCAGAAAAAGCCTTTGACAAAATCCAACAGCCTTTTATGATCAAAACGCTAGAGACTGTCGGAATGAAAGGAACCTTTATCAATATAATAAAAGCTGTATACAACAAGCCCACAACCAGGATTATGCTCAATGGGGAACAACTGGAAGCATTCCCACTTCAATCAGGAACTAGACAAGGCTGTCCACTCTCACCACTTCTATTCAATATTGTACTTGAAGTCTTAAACTGAAGCCATAAAACAGGAAAGGGACATAAGAGGGATTCAAATCAGCAAGAAAGAAGTCAAGCTATCCCTATTTGCAGATGACATGATCTTATACCTGAGTGATCCCAAAAACTCCACCAGGAAGCTCCTGGAACTAATTGAAAAGTTCAGCAGGGTGGCAGGATACAAAATAAATGTGCAAAAATCAGAGGCCTTCCTATATGCCCGGAATGAAAGAAGTGAAAAAGCCTTGAGAGAAACAATCCCATTTACTATAGCCCCTAAAAAAATGAAATACCTTGGTATAAACCTAACCAAGGAGGTAAAAGACCTTTACAATGAAAACTTTAAAACCCTAAAGAAAGAAATAGCAAAAGACACCAGAAGGTGGAAAGACCTCCCATGTTCCTGGATTGGTAGAATCAACATTGTAAAAATGACCATCCTACCAAAGGCAATATACAAATTCAATGCTATACCAATTAAAATCCCAAAGCAATTCTTTAAAGAAGTTGACCAAATAATCTCAAAATTCATATGGAGGCACAAAAGACCCAGGATAGCAAAGACAATCCTGAGTAACAAAAACACTGCTGGAGGTATTACAATACCAAACCTTAGTCTATACTACAAATCCATAGTTATAAAAACTGCCTGGTACTGGCTCCAAAATAGACACACAGATCAATGGATAAGGGCTGAAGACCCAGATATAGGCCCACAAAAATACAGCCATTTGGTCTTTGACAAAGGGGCCCAAAGAATCCAATGGAAAAAGAACAGCATCTTCAACAAATGGTGCTGGCAAAACTGGATCTCCACCTGCAGAAGATTAAAGCTGGACCCGTACTTGTCACCATGTACAAGACTTGATTCCAAATGGATCAAGGACCTTGATATCAGGCCAGAGACTATAAAAACCACAGTTGAAAGGATAGGGAACTCCCTGGAGCTGATTGGGCTAGGCCAACACTTCCTAAACAGACATCCAATGGCACAGTCACTGCTACCAACTCTCAACAGTTGGGATCTTGTGAAATTAAAGAGGTTCTGTTCAGATAAAGAGATTGTAACACGAGAAAATCTTCACTAACCACATATCTGACAGAGCTCTACTGTCCAGAGTGCACAAAGAACTTAGAAAACTAAACTCCAAGGAAAACAATGGCCCAATTAAAAAATGGGCCCTGGAACTTCAAAGAAACTTTACCAGGGATGAAATTAAAATGTCTAACAAATATCTTAAAAAATGCTCCACTTCCTTAGCCATCAGGGAAATGTAAATCAAAACTTCCCTGAGATATCATCTCACCTGGGTCAGGATGGCAAAAATCCACAATACAAACAACGACAAATGCTGGAGAGGATGTGGAGAGAGGGGAACTCTCCTACATTGTTGGTGGGAATGCAGGCTCATACAGCCACTCTGGCGAGCCGTCTGGAGATTCTTAAAGAAATTAAAGATTGAAATGCCATATGACCCTGCTATCCCACTTTTGGGAATAACCCCCCATGCAGCAGAGGTTCGCCTCGATAGCACAAGCTCGACCATGTTCATAGCAGCACTGTTTACAATAGTAAAGTCATGGAATCAACCTAAATGTCCAACAGTTGACGAGTGGATAAGGAAACTGTGGTACATCTATACAATGGAGTACTACTCAGCCATCAAAAATGATGAATTACTGGAATTTGCTGGGAAATGGATATCATTAGAAACAATTATATTAAGTGAAGTATCCCAAACCCAGAAAATTAAGCGCCGCATGTACTCCCTAATAGGTGGCTCCTAGTACCAAACTCACCCAGGCCGCATTGAGACACTCAAAAGTAAACCTATGTAACACAGTAATTGCAAGGATTATGAACAAGAGAGTTGGGGTAGGAGGGTCACACCAGAAACAAGGAGAGAGGTGACCATGTTACAGCAAAGAAAATAGGCCTCCATCAAGGTCTGCAAGTAAGTAATGAGAAACCTGGTTAAGTTCACAGACGTTCTTTCCTGATCTCACCAGAAGGGGAGGGCATATAGTCTAGCATATAAAAAGTAATCATTTTGCAAATGGGTGATGTACCCCTCCATCACTGAGGTTTCCTACTCTTATTACATCTACCCTTGAATGTGCTATTATAACAAGACTCCAGTTTAACAGCTTTTTGTCTCTGGCCAGGGGGTGACATACAGTGTGCATCATGATGGAGTGAAGGGCATTGCAGGAGCAGCAAAACTGCAAAAGAAAATCAACAAACCACTATCCAGAACTTCAGAGACTCTATATCAATCACATAGAAATAGGCCAGCCTAAGCTCTCCCCATCCTGGAGCTCAGGGACATTTGGGTTAGAGGGGGCAGTAAGATTGTAAGAGCAAAAGGATGGGAGGAGCAACGATTTGCAAGATTCTCAACAATAGTTGGGGCCAAAGCAATCATAATGGGACTTTGCATGCCCTGCACAATGTCCAGTGCACTGTTGCCCTCATAAAGTCTAGCATCTGTTAAGGGCACCGAGATCCCTGGAGGCAAGGGATTGACAGCCATAGTAGTGCTCCTATGCTTAAGGGGAACAAGAGAAAGGGCTTATGGAAATGCCACTGGGTCCTTATATGTCATCTGAGTGGAGGACCCAGTGGAGAGTCAGGCGTACACAATAAAGGACTCTCTGGGAATTGGGGGAGAGGCACTGGGGGATGGGGAGGGCTAGGAGGGGGAGGAGAACGTTTGGGGGGAGGAGGGGGGAGGGAGGGAACTGGTAAAAAAATTTTAAAATGTATAATTAAATTTTTAATAAAAAATTTGTGGCCTTCATAGCTGCTTTCAGTACATCACCAGTTGTCATCTTCTGGGATATTGAGGGAGTTCTTTTTTTAAAAACTATAAGCAGTAGGCATATGATATCAGAGTCAAACCTAATGAAACCAAGTGGGAAAATACATGAAAATTAGAGGAACACTGGCAGGAAAGAAGAAGGGATGTAATAGGAAGAGAGGTAGGGATGTTATTTGGGGTTACTATGTGAAAATGTCATAAATTCACTATATTCATGCATGACACACTAAAAGAGTAAAAAAGATAATGTTATCTCTAAGAACTATGATCAAAAGATTAATGCTTCTGTCAATAGAGAAAGTTCTACTTCCTGTCATGAATTCAAAGAATTTATCTTCTTGCATATTAGTATCTGGTATGAATTATCATTATGTCATGCACAGTCTCTAAATTTAGTTAATAAAGTTATTACTTTATTTTCACATTTAATTAATTTGAATGAACTCAAAGCTTTAAAGTTTAAGTTCATCTAAACCTCACCTTTTAAAAAATATATGAATTATGATGAGAAATACTCACCTGATTGAATATTTAAGTTTTTGCCAGCTATTTTGGCATTGTTTAGGAACAGACTATACTTGAAAAGTTTCCTACCTGAAACAAATTTTCATTTTCTTTTTTAAAAGAGAGTTTATTGAAATATTAAGGGAAACTGTTTTTGAGGTACTCACATGAAGATGTATTGCTAAGCCTACCTTATAAACTTTATGGTAAGAGATGCATATTTAACTCATTTTATTTTTCCTTCAAAATCGGATTCATTCCTTCAATTATATTACTGCTTATCTCCATGGACTCCCTCCAGTTTAATGAGATCTTTATGGTTCCCCAAACAGATTACAATATTCCTGATGAACATCACCCAGAATATAAAAATGTTCTGAAAAAAATTCTTTTGTGATGATAGGCTTCACTTATAGCTTCAGACTTCACTTATAGCTTCAGATTGCACTTGAGACCTCATTAACTGAAAGATAGCTAATGAAATCATGTGAAAACAGCTCAATTAAGAAATATATTGATATAGATGGTTTTGCTAGTGGATCAAGAGAAAAATGTCCATCAAAATAAGCAAATTAGTGGAACCTGGTGATATAATATTTAAGTGTAATTGAACAGCAGTGATTTCAGACAGCTTTCCATTCCAGTGAGATTAATAGAATATGTAAAGACGGTAGGGAAACTGAAACAATTAGCACACTTCAAGAGGAAACAAGTCATCCTACATAAACAGAAGAATAGGAAAGAATATATATTGAGGAAAATATGAATGTATGTGATACTAGTAAAATAATGCCAGAGGCAATTCTGGAAATTAAGAAAAATTTTGTTGTAGTAATTGATATGTGCTCCTTTAAGCAAGTTTCTGAAACAAGTTACTTCCTAGTTAAGCTTATTTAAATAACATTTCAGAAGGTTCTGAGGGGAAACATTGTATTTATACTGGATGAGACATTACAAGGGACTCAACATATGCAGCAGGTTCTAAAAGAGACTTCTTGTAGGGACTGGAATCAGTGACAGGACAAAGGTCCTGCACAGAGGTCCTTATCAGCCTAGCTCACAAAATGATTTAGATTCATGGAGGGACCTGTATCTCATTTAATTCTGCTTTAACTTTGTTTTATTCTTCAGTAGCAAACAAGCATTCTGAAGTGTGAGGATGTAGACGTGCACATGGCTCCATTTGTATTTCATGAAGACAAGCCCTCGGTACAAGGTGTAATGTCTCCTATTCTCCACAAAACTACACAGCTTATGATATTGCTGCTGTGTAAAACTTAATTCTGCTGGATCAAAACCATATTGCCATGGCTTAATGTCCAGCTCTCTTATTTTCAAATTGTTCCCTAGCTAGCAGTAGGGGAATTTGTCTGTCAAGACACATAATACAAAATTTCCATGAACAAGTCTACTCACAGATTTCCATAGTGCCTCCTGGAAGTTAGAAAAAGTCACTTGCAGGTCAAGTCCTACATACATGCAGGTCAAATGCAATCCATTGCTGTATGCATCACAGGGGAAAACTCCAGGCAGTAGGATCCTTAGAGGCAAGGGATTAACAGTCATAATAGAGTCCCCACGCTAATGGGGAGCCCAAGAAGGGGCTCCGGGCTATGCCACTGAGTCCTGAACCCTCGTTAGGGTGGAGGACTCACAGGGAGGTTTGGCATTCACACAAAAGGATGTTCCAGGTGATGGGAAGGAGGAACGGGGAGGTACTGGGAGAGACAGAGATAGAGAGAAAGAGAAGGGAGTGAAAGGAAGGGGGAAAGGGGGAAAGTGCAATGGGGGATGAGGGGAGGGGACGGGGAAGGGAGAGGATGGTGGTATCTAATGAGCTTGTATGATTAGGAAAAATGGTAGAAAAAAATTAAAAATGCAATCCATCGCTGAATATCATCTAATCTTTAAAAATAAGATTCATACTTTGATAATATGCTTATTATTTCTTATAACTTCTAGTACAAGAATGGGGAATCTAAAACAGAGAAGGAATCAGTCTGAATAGTTATGGAATAATTTGTAGTTATTCCTGGAGCATAAGAGATTTAAATCGACTATGGAGTATATTTTTGATTCATATTTTACTTTGCAATATTGCCTTTGTAATGCTTAATTAGTAGGTATATTACAACACTTATAAATGATGTGGTAGTTATACCACAGACATAAGAATCATACCAATGTGGATTTTCATCACAGCTCTACTATATTGCCTCTGTTTACTTATAAACAATCACATCTGTTCAACTCTCTGTGTTTTCATCCGCAAAATAAGGATGAAAGATAATATACAGTTTTTAATGCTTTTGTGATGATTAAACATGTCTATGTGGATAGGTGAACTTAAAATGTGTAAATACTGAATTATTGAGCACCGCAATGTCTATAAAATGCAGGTACCATTGAGCAAGTAAATGCAGAGCAAATTATCTGATTGCAAGATATTTGGCGATGCACAATTTCCCCATTATAGTTAAAATTCATTTTAGAATTTTCACTTTGCTCATTTTCTTTCAGCCGTTCAACAAAAGCTATTATATATCATGAGTCAATATGAGAATTGTTGACTCCTATCCTTTACTCTTCCACTAACCACACTAAATACCCTCTATTCACTAGCTTTCTTATTATGCTTTCTGCTCCTTTTACTTCACATAACAGGTTGTATGTCATGATTTTATTTGAGAGCTCTGGATGTGTTCCCTTGCATTTTTCCCAATGCTAAATGATTTGGGGGTATACATGTTTTTCAAAAGGACCTATTTCAATAACACCTCAGGAGCTAGCTATTAGAGCAGAGATGTGAAGAGAAAACATTTCCATGAATACAACATTAGTGCTTTGTATTTCGGTAGCACCTTTTATCTGCATCCCTCAAAGACTTTCACAAATATTATCTGATGCTTTATTCACTAGGCCAAGCTGCAAGCAAAACTGCCTTTCAAATAATTTTCTCAAAGTACATCAGACCCCGTGAGGGCTGAAGTATGGATAGCTGGTCAAAGTGTCACAATGTTCAGAAACATTTAAAAATAGTACATACATAAATACCACCTAACAAAGTGTGGCTGCTACTTGGAAGTATAGTGATCTATTGGTTTACTTTCTGTAGAAAGTAAACAAAAACTTTACCATACTGACATGAAGATCAATTGTCACATTAAAAGCTAAATAATATACAATTTTATAATATGTGGTAACTTAAGTTGGGGAAAATGACTTGCATCTAAATATTATTAGTAATATAACATATTAATGATAATTTATATTAAATTTAAATAGCACAGACATGATAAAAGTATTTTATTTCAAGTGCTTAGCATATACTTTGCACAAGTGACAAGAAACTCAATTACTGGTTATAGTTGGAATTTTCTTTCAAACAATTCAATGAAGATTGACTTGCATTCACATATGCTGTTTTTATTCTTGCTTCTGATACTACTAGTTTTTATTGTCTGTTATGATATGTACTTGCAATATAAGAAGAGAAGAAAAAAAATCCCTCTGTCTTGAGAAAAAGCCACTTAAGATTGAGTTAGGCAAGACTAGTGATATGATAAGAACTCCTCTTCCTGGCTTAAAATATGTTACATGTTCATTTTTCTTTGTGGTGGAAGAGGTGATTCATACATGCAATGGGGTGTATATGGCAGTCAGTGGACAACTTTCAAGAGTTCGTTTTCTCCTTCTACCATGTGGTTTTAGGATATTGAACTTATAGTTAGACTTGTGCAGAAAGTGCATTTGCCCACTGAGCCATCTCACTGCCTCCTGTTCCCAACTTTTAACTGAAATCATTTACACAGTTTTCTTATCCTGGAGGTTACTGCTCTGATTATACCATCAAAGCAAATTTTGGGGGTACATGAGAGCATACTTTCTATAACCTAAATGAATAAAATACATAAAAAATTAAATACTATGGAGGAACAGGTAACCACATCAACTACTTCTTAGTGTTATTAATTTTGGGTGGCTATTCACATAGTGTGCTTTCTTTCTCACATAACTATTATTCTGTAAAGCTGGACCATTCAAAAAAGTCTTTTTAATAATGAGTTTTAAGTATCCTGAGACTACATACTATTCCTGCTTCCTTGAAGAAAGCACAGGATTTTAGTGACAGATTCTACCTGTCTTATGATGACAGTGGGGTTCATGGGAGTGAAGAAGCAAGTTTAAGATCTTGAATACTACAATACTGAATTAACTCCATTTGCTGGCACTCATTCATTTCTCCTGGGCTTCAGAGTAAACCACATTAACAGTGCCTATATGACAATTATCACTCATCTTTATTGAGACCAATGGAGATAATATGTCTGTGCTGTTTAAATTTAATATAAATTATCATTAATATGTTATATTACTAATAATATTTGGATGAAAGTCATTTTCCCCAAGTTAATTATGTGCAAGCATATGTAATTAAATATTTTTTGAATTTTTTTCAGTAAATATCCTAAACAGAATTGTACCTATATAATTTATTTGACTCATAACAACAATCATGAACTTATTTGGTATGTGAACTTATTCCAAATTGATTCTAAAAACACAATAAAAGATTGCTTACTGATCTTGTTTTAAGAAGATGACTAAGCAATTTACTTACGTTAATTTTCTTACTCCAAATATTTCTGGACATATCTAATGAAATAACTGAATAAAATAAATGTTTACTTTATATTACATTAATGATGACTATCTCCATTTATGGAGAGAATCAAATTGGCTGCACATAGATATTAGCAAACTAAAATGCATGCTCTTAAAGATGAATTGTATGTAGAGATTGTTCTTCTCTAAATACATTTTAGAATGATGACAATAGATAATTATGAGGATATTTCAGAGTTCTGCAATTCAAATAGTAACTCTAGGTTGCTCAGTAAAATAACTTTAATAATTGACTACATTATAAGAATTCATAGTGTAATGTTTCAACATATGCAATTTCTAAAATCTAATAATACTATGGATATTAGACCTTTTTAAAAAAGATATACATTAAGGAGTAAGAATGTAGCTATGTTACTAGATTGTCAGCCTAACAAGCCAAATTCCTGGGTTTGATCACCAGTACTGCATAAACTGGGCAAGACTGTGTAGATCTGAAATACTTCTGGGATACAGGCAGAAAGATCAGAAGTTCAATGTCATCTTCAGTTACACAACACATTTAAGGCCAGAACGGTATATGAGATTCAGCCTAAAAAATAAGTTGTATAAAAATACATCCTTGTCAAATTATGAATATGCTAATTAACTTCATTTTAAGAATTGTTAAAAAGGTAGAGAAAATGTTATCTTGTACAGTTAAAATATACATAATTCTGTTTGTTACTCATGCATCTAGAACATTTATTTATTTATTTATCTATTTATTTATTTATTTATTTATTTCCATTCATACAAACTTAACAGGTACACTGGTCCCCCCTCCCTCCAACCTCCCACCCCACTGTGCTCCCTCCTATCCCCCCTCCCTCCTTATCCCCCAGTACCTCCCCCTCCCATCCCCGGAGCATCCTTTAATGTGCATGCCAAACTCTCCTCTGGGTCCTCCTCTCCGATGAGGTGCAAGGACCCAGTGGCATTTCCCAGAACCCTTTCCTGTATTCCCCTTAAGCATAGGAACACTACTGTGGCTGTTAATCCCTTGCCTCCAAGGATCCTAGTGCGTTCATCTAGAACATTTAAAAGGGCCGAAGAGATGGCTCAGGGGTTAAGACTCTGTCTTGCAAGCAGAAGGTCCTGAGTTCAGATCCCAGGTTCCACATAAAAAGGCCAGGCAGAAATGGCAGTGGCTTGCACTTCCACCACTGGTGGGCAGAGCCTGAGAAATCCCAGAGGGAAGCAAGAAGAAGGTAGAAGCAACTCAGGATGATTCCCGAAGTCACCCTTGGCCCTCAACAGGAACATAGAGTGCCCTCTGACACACACACACACGCGCGCACACACACACACACACACACACACACAATAAATAAAAAATATTTAATTTTTAAAAAATTTTCAAAGAAAATCATGATGAAGATATTTGTGCATACATCTTCATATATTTTATTATGTAAGGAAAATAAAGTAAATGTATATAGAAATAATCACTCTCTTACAATATTTTTACATTTCTATAGAGTAATGTAAAACATATAATCAGGGATATGACTGCACTTTTATAGTCTTGAAGTACATAAGTCCTCATGTGCCATATCCTCCATTAATAACTAAAATACACTTTAAATATATTTGTCTCATTATATTATATTTTATTGATTTTTAAAAATTCTTATTCATAAATGCTGGTATTCTTCACGACATGCTTTTGCAATAAATTAATATAATTTTATTCACAGAGATAAAAATGTATAAGGAACAGAGCTGAGAACTCTAAGCACTACAAGTTTGATCATATAAAAGTGTTTAAGTGCAATTATCTGAATAGCAGATTTTTTTAATCATGCCAAAAATTGTGGTTAATTATGTGTATAAACGGATAGAGTCAACACAATGAAAATTATGAAATAGACTATTTGAAGTGTTCAATAAGGGGTTAATATCCAGAATATTTATATTTATATATAAATCCATATAAATATATAAATATGTATAAATATATATAAATATTTAAATATATAAACTCATATAAATCCATAGCAAAAAGATGAATAACCCAATTAAGAAATGGTTAAAAGATACAAAATAGACTTTTTTCTAAAGAAGGTATGAAAATTGTCAAAAGGTATAGGAGATATGATAAGATGCTCAATGTCAATTATTAGGGAAATGAAATTCAAAACCACAATGAAATTAATTACTTTAATCTGATAAGATACCATGGATCACCAAGTACAAATTTGTAGGAAAGTCAAAAAAAACTGCACAGTTTTTTATTCTTGGTGATAATGTAAACTGGTATAGATGATATAGAAAATGAAATCAAAGTTCCTGAAAATGAAAAATAAAATTCCTGTATCATGTGATCCAGTAATCTCATGGGTATATATATATATAATTGAAAAGAGTATTTGAAAAGATAATTTCCATTTCTGCATTCACCACTGCATTAACAACAGATACCCAGGAGTTGGGGTTAATTAAGTCAAACACCCATTGAAAGCTGAATGGAAAACTTCTAGAGATCTCTTGCAAAACTATGTAAACAATAACTAACACTATTGTATGCTTAAAACTGGTGATCATGGTCTTTTTATGGTACATATATTTTACCACTATAAAAAGCATCCAATTTGTACAATATATATCATATAGTGATGGAATTGTAGCAAACAGCATTAAGGCTCTTTGGTCAAATGCAAACATTATCTAAAAGATAAATTATAATGGAAGATTGCATGACTATAAACGGGGAATTTATTCCTAGTTAAAACAAGAATTGCAGGGTTTGAAATAATTTATTAGGTTTGAGGCATAATAAAAGTTTTTTAATGCATTGAATTGTGTAAAGATGTATTATATACTCTCCAAGAATTTGCCAAATGGAAAGAGAACACAAGTGATTGTATACGGACAGTTTTGGCAGATGAAAGTGTTAATGAATTTTAAATGCATGCATTTACTGGAGGCATAAAGGTAGGTATTTAAATACAGGAAGCAACAAATTGCTTTACTATCTTGATTTAGGCTGCTATAACAAAAATGCCATACAATTAGAGGCTTAAATAACATAACATAATTTTCTTAAAGACTGGGCTTTAGAAGTCCAAATTTAAATTGCTGGCACCATTGATTTCTCATGGGGGCTCTGTAGCTTGCAGATATTGACTTTCATGCTATATCCTCACTTGGTGAGAGGTGAGAAAGGCTCTTTCCCTC
>JALPQD010000058.1:6986528-6997736 GCA_023101885.1 Typhlomys cinereus
TCTGCACTTTGTCCAGTTGTGATTCTCTATATTAACCACCATATATTGAAAAAAAGGGGGCTTTTCAGATGAAAGCTGAAGGCTGTACTAATTTTTGCATTTAAAGTATTTAGAAAGTTCTGTCCACTTAGCATAAGTGATAGTAGTGAGTCCCTCCTTAGGGCCTATGACTTCACATCTCCAGATTGGTGGTTAGGCTTACAAGACCAGGCAGGGGTTGCCTCCTGTTGAACAGGCCTTAAATTAATCGGAAAGTGATTAGTTACCACCATAATATTATTGCACCGTTAGGCACACCTTTCCAGGTTTGTTCTTTTTGGAGCTTATAGGATTCATAGCAGAGTAAGCCTGTTGGTTGCTTTTCTCCCCCAGTGGTCTGCATGTTACCTTCTGGTATTATGAAGGAAGGAAGCTTCCAGGTAAATTCCAGGTTTATTTCTTTGTGTTTAATTAAGCTCAGTGGGTCACATGCACACATAAAAAGACATAAAAGTAGGAGGTAAACTTGTTGAGGAGAAGATTCTCAGTGGGAGAAGGAAGGAGGATGATATGGGGAGAAAATGACAAACATTTATTGTATACATGATTGAAATTACTTAAGAATAAAAACAATGAAAAGGTACGGCTTAATACTAATCTAATACTGTATATTTCCTATTGTCTCACCAAACTTCATTATTTTTCACCAACAAACACGAGTGGAACATTTACATCTCTGAATATTTATTATATGCACACTTAACTTGATACTTTGAAGGTCCTTTTGTCTCATATTCTGTCTGTATCCCACATCTCTGAGATTTTCTTTAAGTACTTTCAAAGAGCTTTGCAAACCAGTGCTGTGATTTTCTTTAAGCATTCCCTGAAATCTAAATCCTTTCTATTCTGATCTCCAAAAACACTGTACTCCTATCTGCTTAATCACCTCTTAAGACACCCGAAGCCATGTGGTTGCAAGAAGAGAACAAACACAGAAAAGAAGATAAAAAAAATTTAAACTCTATCACTAAAACATATGGATACTAGAAGATTCGGTCTCCTGCTTGCTGAAGTTTCAGCTTCACTTTTTGGACATGCATACTTATGATAAATCCTGCTTATCTGAGATACTTTGTATAAGCCTGCTTATTGCAAAATAACATCCTATTATTGAGACTATGATTTTACTTTCACTAATTGAGCACAAAACTATTTGAAAGGCACTGACTCTTATTACCACTTCTCACTTGGCATGCAGTGAGAATTCAACAAAAGTTTGTAGAATGAATGAATAGACAAATTGGACAACTCATCTTTAGATAATATTGACTTTCAAGTCATTTTTAGGAAAGCCAGAACTGAACACTGGCAATAGTTTTACTAAACATTGCTTTTTCAAATGAATAGCTTGTTTGCCTTCCTCCTCACAGTTATAGATTCCTCTCTATTAGAGTTCTGCAAACTTGTTTATGGCATTTTTGCCAAAGGCTAACCTCAGCAGTAGCACTATATATTAAAAAAGATGTCATATAACCAAATTATACAATATAATGGATTCTGCCCATTATTTTAACAAGTATCTTTTTAGTTTAAAGATTGGTGATCTATATCAGATTCTAAATATAAACTGTCCTTGAATTGATGTCACTGTTGTCTTTTATTTTTATTTAGGAAGTACTTTGTCAAGCTTATTTTCATGTATACCTGGTGTGAATAGATATCCTCAAGGAAATTATTTTTCAAAAATGAATTTGAAGGATTAAAAGGTTCACCAAAATCACACGAAATACATAACTATGAAGTATAGTTTCATTTTATGGCTATCACATCCTTATACTTACATAGTGTTTTATGGTTTGCAAAGCTCTTTGAAATATATTACCCTTTTGCTCTGTACAACAGGAGTCAGGGAGATAGATACAGAAAGCATCATTTCCGTTTGTACACAAAACTAGAGAAGTTAACTGATTTTACCAATGTCATAGAGATAATAAGTATTGAAAAAATCAAAGAATTACAGAGATTTATCTGAACAGGAGGGATGGGGTATGAGGGCCACACCAGAAACAAGGAGAGAAGGGACTATGTTGCAGCAGAGAAAATAGGCCACCGTCAAGGACTGCAAGTAAGTAATGAGACATCTGGTTAGGTTCACAGACTTTCCTTCCTGATTATTTACAACTGATGGGGTATGATCTCACCAGAAGGGGAGGGCATATAGTCTGGCAGATAGAAAGTAACCATTTTGCAAATGGGTGATTGACCCCCCTCTCTCTCCACGGTCTCCTACTTTTATAACATCTACCTTTGAATATACTCTTATAACAAGAATTTAATTTAACAGGTTTTTTATCTCTGGCCAGGGGGTGACATCCAATACCCATCAGGATTGAGCCAAGGGCATTGCAGGAGCAGCAAAACTGAAAAAAAAAATCAACAAACCATAATTCAGAACATCAGCGATTCTATATCAAACACCTGGAACCAGGCCAGCCTAATCTCTCCCCATCCTGAAGCTCAGGGAAATTTACGAAGAGGGGGCGGTAAGATTGTAAGAGTACAAGGATGGGAGGAGCGATGATATGCAAGATACTCCACACAAGTTAAGGCCGAAGCAATCATAATAGGACTTTGCATGCCCTGCACAATGTCCAACACACTATTGACCCCACAAGGTCTAGCATTTGCTAAAGGCACCAAGATCCTTGGAGGCAAGGGATTGGCAGCCACAGTAGTGTTCCTATGCTTAAGGGGAACACAGGAAAGTGTTCTGGGAAATGCCACTGGGTCCTTGCACCTCATCGGAGAGGAAGACACAGAAGAGAGTTTGGCATGCACATTAAAGGATGCTCCAGGGATGGGAGGGGGAGGCACTGGGGGACGGGGAAAGAGAAGGGAAGGGGAGGGGTCACAAGGCGGTGGGAGGTAGAAGGGATGGAGGGGACAGGTGTACCTGTTAAGTTTGTATGAGTGGAAATAAAAAAAAGAAACAAAAAAAACCCCAAGGAAAGTACCTATCTTTGGACTTTGAATACAATTTTTCTTCATCTGTTTTATTTATAATGATGATTGCAGGAGTCTGGCTATGGTCAGCTGGTGGGTTATGAAGCCAATTTTGACAAGAATTTAAAAAAAGTTAAAGAGAATTGAATACATTGCAGAGCATCACATTTAGTAAAAGAATGAATCTTCCCAGGAAACATTTGCTTCAACTTTATGTAGTATGAGGTGAAAAATATTTCTTTTTTAAAAAAAATTTATTATTATTTATTCAATTGCGTGTGTGTGTGTGTGTGTGTGTGTGTGTGTGTGTGTGTGCACGTATGTAGAACCACTGACGAATTCGGGTACCATCATGGACCGCCTCCACCTCCTTCTTCTTTACTCTGCCTTGGGATTCACAGGCTCTGCCCTACCAGGACCAGAAACGCAGGCCATCCCCGCTTCCGCCCGGCGTCTATACGTGGGGTCTAGGATCTGAACTTAGAACCTTCCGCCTGCAAGGCAGAGGCTTAACCCCTGAGCCACCTCTCCAGCCCCGGTGAAAAATATTTCTATGAAAATTGATTAAAAGTAATTGAAAGACACTGCTTAAGTCACATAGTTGGTCAAAAGTAGTTTATGATGGCAAAAATTCTCTATTATTGATTATAATATTAAAGCAATTGTGGTAAACCAAAAATATTTTCTGGCAATTTTTTCCTGGCAAAAAATATTTCCTTGATTTAGGTATTAATTACATAAGAATAATTACATTGTTTGGTAACCATGTTCACAATTCTATTTTTCTGTATAATATTGGGTTTATTCTTACTATGTAGGAAAATGTGTAAATTGTGTTTTATAAAGAATATATGTTATAAAATCTTTATCCGACTTAAAAATATTGTGGAAAGTGTTGCAAATGTTGTACATAGTTCTTTGAATTGACACATTAAATTTTCATCACCATCAAATTATGTTGTCATAAAAAATAAACCTGTTTGTACTGTTTACTTTACTATATATAACCAATGGGTAATTAAAATGACTGCAATGACAACTGTTTTCCTAATTATTATGCATGCAATGAGTCTTTATTACATATGGGATATAGTAAAATATTCTTAGGATATAAACCCTAGAAGCTTCCACTTTAAAATGTTATCTTGTACTTCTTTAAATTCATAGTACTGTACATGCAGCCTGTGCTTGGATGCTATTTTCTCCCATCCTGTGAAGTGGACATAGGTATCAAAGGATAAATGCAGGTTTCTTAGCTAATGTTACCTCCTTTGTGATACTCTTTCTGCTGCATTTTTGTATTCTCACATCATATATTATAACAGTTAGCTATCAGAAATTTGAAAACATTGTTAAAGTTCTTTCTTTGTGTGTGATGTGTATATTCTTTAGCTAGGCAGTGTGCTGCTTGAGAGTCAGGCTGTATATTATTCATCTCCGAATTTTCAATGTCCATCACAATACTTAGGTCACACAAGACTCAATTTCAATTTTTTTTAGATAAAAGAGTAAATAATATTAACCTTGAATTGATATTGGCAAACACTGAAAATATATGAGGCAATTTTACAATTGAGAAGAACTTCAAAACCTTTTTTATTATTTATTCAATTGTGTGTGTATGTGTGTGTGTGCAGAACCACCGACAAATTCGGGGGCCACAATGGACCGCCTCCACCTCCTCCTTGTTTACTCTGCCCTGGGATTCACAGGCTCCTCCCTTCCAGGACCAAAAACGCAGGCTTCCCCCGCTTCTGCCTGGCATCTATATGTGGGGTCTAGGATCCGAACTCAGGACCTTCCACCTGAAAGGCAGAGGCTTAACCTCTGAGCCACCTCTCCAGCCCCTAGTAGAAGAACCTTTATATCTCTATTTCCAACCCCATCCCTCCTGTTCATAATGCTTGCAATTACTGTAGGAAATACATAGATTTACCTATGAGTGTCTCAAGGAGGGATGAGTGGGTTTGATACTAGGAGCCACCTATTAGGGAGTACATACAGAGCTTAATTTTCTGGGTTTGGGATACTTCACTTAATGTAATTGTTTCTAATGACATCCATTTCCCAGCAAATTCCAGTAATTCATCATTTTTGATGGCTGAGTAGTACTCCATTGTATAGATATACCAATGTTTCCTATTCCACTTGTCAACTGTTGGACATTTGGGTTGATTCCATGACTTTGCTATTGTAAACAGTGCTGCTATGAACATGGTCATGCTTGTGCTATCCAGGTGAACCTCTGCTGTATGGGGGGTTATTCCCAAAAGTGGAATAGCAGGGTCATATGGCATTTCGATCTTTAATTTCTTTAAGAATCTCCAGACAGCACGCCAGAGTGGCTGTATGAGCCTGCATTCCCACCAGCAATGTAGCAGAGTTCCCCTCTCTCCACATCCTCTCCAGCATTTGTTGTTGTTTGTATGGTGGATTTTTGTCATCCTGACCGGGGTGAGATGATATCTCAGAGAAGTTTTGATTTGCATTTACCTGATGGTTAAGGATGTGGAGCATTTTTTAAGATATGTGTTAGACATTTTAATTTCATTCTGGTAAAATTTCTTTTAAGTTCCAGGGACCATTTTTTAATTGGGCCAATGGTTTCCTTGGTGTTTAGTTTTCTAAGTTCTTTGTGCACTCTGGACAGTAGAGCTCTATCAGATATGTGGTTAGTGAAGATTTTCTCCCATTCTGTGGGTTGCCTTTGAGCTCGTGTTACAATCTCTTTATCTGAACAGAACCTCTTTAATTTCACAAGATCCCAACTGTTGAGAGTTGGTAGCAGTGACTGTGCCATTGGATGTCTGTTTAGGAAACGCTGGCCTAGCCCAATCAGCTCCAGGGAGTTCCCTATCCTTTCAACTATGGTTTTTATAGTCTCTAGCCTGATATCAAGGTCCTTGATCCATTTGGAATTAAGTCTTGTACGTGGTGACAAGAATGGGTCCAGCTTTAATCTTCTGCATGTGGAGATCCAGTTTTGCCAGCACTATTTGTTGAAGATGCTGTTCTTTTTCCATTGGATTCTTTGGGCCCCTTTGTCAAAGACCAAATGGCTGTAATTTTTTGGACTTATATCTAGGTCTTCAATCCTTATCCATTGATATGTGTGTCTATTTTGGACCCAGTACCAGGCTGTTTTTATAATTAGGGATTTGTAGTTTAGACTTAGGTTTGGTATGGTAATATCTCCAGCAGTGTTTTTGTTACTCAGGATTGTCTTTGCTATCCTCGGTCTTTTGTGCCTCCATATGAATTTTGAGATTGTTTGGTCAACTTCTATGAAGAATTGCTTTGGGATTTTAATTGGTATAGCACTGAATTTGTATATTGCCTTTGGTAGGATGGTCATTTTTATGATGTTGATTCTGCCAATTCAGGAACATGGGCGGTCTTTCCACCTTCTGGTGTCTTCTGCTATTTCTATCTTTAGGATTTTAAAGCTTTCATTGCAAAGGTCTTTTACCTCCTTGGTTAGGTTTATACCAAGGTATTTCATTCTTTTAGGGGCTATAGTAAATGGGATTGTTTCTCTCAAGGCTTTTTCACTTCTTTCATTCTGGGCATATAGGAAGGCCTCTGATTTTTGCACATTTATTTTGTATCCTGCCACCCTGCTGAACTTCTCAATTAGTTCCAGGAGCTTCCTGGTGGAGGTTTTGGGATCACTCAGGTATAAGATCATGTCATCTGCAAATAGGGATAGCTTGACTTCTTCCTTGCTGATTTGGATCCCTCTTATGTCCCTTTCTTGTCTTATGGCTTCGGCTAAGACTTCAAATACAATATTGAATGGGAGTGGTGAGAGTGGACAGCCTTGTCTAGTTCCTGATCGAAGTGGGAATGCTTCCAGTTGTTTCCCATTGAGCATAATCCTTGCTGTGGGCTTGTTGTATACAGCTTTTTTTATATTCATAAAGGTTCCTTCCATTCCTACTGTCTCTAGCGTTTTGATCATAAAAGGCTGTTGGATCTCGTGAAAAGCTTTTTCTGCATCTATCGAGAGTATCATGTGGTCTTGGACTTTGGACTGGTTTACATGATGAATTACATTTATTGATTTGTGTATGTTGAACCAACCTTGTGTGCCGGGGATGAAGCCTACTTTGTCCCCGTGAATGATCTTGTTTATATGATTTTGAATCTGATTTGCTAAGACTTTGTTGAGAATCTTTGCGTCTGTGTTCATCAGAGGGATCGTCCTACAGTTTTTTTTTTAAATGAATATTAGGTTTTGGGATTAAAATGATGTTAGCTTCATAGAAGGAATATGGTAGTGTTCCTTCCTTTGCTATTTGATGGAACAGTTTAAGGATTATTGGTGTTATTAACTCCTTAAATGTCTGGTAGAACTCTGTGCTGAATCCATCTGGTCCAGGACATTTTTTGGTGGGAAGATTAGAGATTACTTCATCGATTTCCTCATATGTTATAGGAATATTTAAATAATTCACAACTTCCTGATTCAATTTAGGTAAGTTGTGTTTACTTAGAAATTCATCCATCTCTTTTGTGTTGTCAAACTTCACAGAGCATAAGTTTTTGAAATATGATGTTATAATTCTCTGGATTTCTTGGGTATCAGTAGTGATTACTCCAAGTTCATTTCTAATTTTGTTAATTTGGGTTTTCTCTCTTGCTTTTGGTTAATTAGCTAGGGTGTATCAATCTATTGATTTTTTCAAAGAACCAGCTTTTTGACTGGTTGATTTTTTCTATCATTTCTTAATCTCGATTTCAGATATTTCTCCCCTTATTTTGCTAATCTCCTCTCTTCTACTACTTTTGGGATCAGATTGCTCCAGTTTCTCTAAAGCTTTAAGCTGCATTGTTAAGTTGTTTATTTCTGATGTTTCCATTTTTTTGATGCAGGCATTAAGAGCTATGAACTTACCTCTTAGAACAGCTTTCATTGTGTCCCAGATATTTTGGTAAGTTGCATTTCCATTATCGTTCACTTTCAGATAATCTTGAATTTCCTTTTTAATTTCTTCCTGAATCCAGTTCTCATTCAGCATCATATTGTTAAGTTTCCAGGAGTTAGTGTATTTTCTCTTGTTGTTGTGTGTTGTGGATGTCCTTTAGGCCGTGGTGGTCTGATAGGGCACAGGTTAGAATTTCAACTTTTTTGTTATGTGTAGATTCATTTCGTGACCCAGTATGTGATCTATTTGGAGAAAGTTCCGTGTGCTGCTGAGAGAAATGTGTATTCTTTGGTGCATGGGAGAAAAGTTCGATAGAGATCTGTAAGGTCCATTTCTTTTTTTTTTAATTTTTTTTATTTATTCATTTGTGCGTGTAAGTGTGCATGCATGTGTGTATATGTGTGTGTGTAGAACCACGGGCGAATTCAGGAACCACCATGGATGCCTCCACCTCCTCCTTGTTTACTCTGCCCTGGGATTCACAGGCTCCGCCCACCAGGACCAGAAATGCAGGCCGCCCCCGCTTCCGCCCGGCGTGTATACATGGGGTATAGGATCCGAACTCAGGACCTTCTGCCTGTAAGGCAAAGTCTTAACCCCTGAGCCACCTCTCCAGCCCCTGTAATGTCCATTTCTTTAAGGGTTTGATTAAGTTCCAAAGTGTCTCTGTTAAGCTTTTGACCTGTTGATCTATCCCATGTTGAGAGGGTGGTGTTGAAGTCCCCAAGAATTATCATTTGGGGGTTGATTTCTTGCTTTAGACGCTGTAGGGTTTTCTTAATGAATGTGGAGGGGCCCGTGTTGGATGCATATATGTTCAGTATCGTGAAGTCTTCCTGGTGAATTGTACCTGTGACTAAAATATAGTATCCATCCGTGTCTCTCATAATTTTTTTGAAGAAAATAATTTATAAATTTTTATTTTTAAACAATAAATACATCACATGCCCTTAAGTTAATATTTGAAATATGATTAAGGCTGTTTATCTATAGACTAGAATTGAGATTCCAAGCTTAAGAGAATCTGGGTTCTAAACAAATAATGAGAAATGGCAAAACTACCTATACATATTGTTCATTTTTCAAAAAGCTTATTAACATATACTTTAAGAGAAATATTGTTTCAAGATTTGGTAAAACTTTAGAAGTTAATAATTAAGTATTATTACATTTTGTATGCTTTAAGTAGACTATATCCAGGTTAATATTGTAGGAAGCCTGGGGATAGAAGCAAGGCATGAATGGCTGAATTTTCAGATTCTGCTTAGAGATCTCATTCACAAATCTGAATTCTTTACTTACTTATTCATTGTCATCATAATTCTATCTATTTAACATCCATTCTTGGTCAAACATCTCCATGGGATATTTGACTTTTTAACTTTTAATATACTATGGCAGAATCTGTGGCACAGTGAGGATATGGTTTCCTAAAATTGACTTGTCTTTGTGTTTGGGATTCCACAATTTGAGTTTTCAGTTTCCATTGTAACCCAACTTTCTTCTTTCCCAAGTTATTTATACAGTATGTTAGAAAAACATGGACATTCACTTGTCTATAGAAGTAGCATTTGCTATAAAGATAATTTTACACTTTGTAAAATAAGTGTAAATCCACCAATTTTTTCACTTTTCATGGTCTTCAATTACATTAGCATAACAGACTGACCACATGTCTTGTTTTACATATAAATTGTACAGTTTATCTCACTTATTGATAGATATCTCTCATAACTGATAGATAATGAAAAAATCATATGTTCTTCTTATATTAATTTACAATTTTATCAATTTAAAAGTATTATAGAAACTAATGACATACTCTCCTAGTTGAACAGCTAATAAAATTTTTTTATTATTATTATTTATTCAACTGTGTGCATGTGCATGTGTATGTGCACGCACGTGTGTCTGTGTGTGTGTGTGTGTGTGTGTCTGTGTGTCTGTGTATGTGTGTGTAGAACCACGGACGAATTCGCGAACCACCATGGACACCTCCACCTCCTTCTGCCCCAGGATTCACAAGCTCCGCCCTACCAGGACCAGAAGCACAGCCCCTCCCCACTTCCAACTGGTGTCTATACATGGGATCTGGGATCCGAACTCAGGACCTTCCGCCTGCAAGGCGGAGGCTTAACCCCTGAGCCACCTCTACAGCCCCCAGCTAATAAAAGTTATGTCAACAAGTTAATAACACTTAGCTAGAAAAACTGAATTTTTCCCATACTATTGGAACAAAAAATTTTTTATTATTATTATCTCTGCTCATACAAACTTACAGGTAACGGTTCCTCCCTCCCTCCTCCTCCCCCTGAACCTCCTGCTCCCCCTCCCCTCCACCCCTCCCCTCTCCCTCCCTCTCCTCCCCCAGTGCCTCCCGCCCCATTCCCGAGAGTCCTTTAATGTGCATCCTGACTCTACTCTGGGCCCTCCTCTCCGATGACGTACAAAGACCCGTGGCATTTCTCTGAACCCTTTCCTGTATTCCCCTTAAGCATAGGAACCTACTGTGGCTGTCATCCCTTGCCTCCAAGGATCTTGGTGCCTTTAGCAGATGCTAGACTTTTGAGGTCAATGTGTGTTGGACGTTGCGCAGGGCATGATGAAAGTCCAATTATGATTGCTTCGGCCCTAACTTGTGTGGAGTATCTTGCAAATCATTGCTCCTCCCATCCTTTTGCTCTTACAATCTTACCGGCCCCTCTTCCAAAAATTTCCCTGAGCTTCAGGATGGGGAGAGATTAGTCTGGCTTAGTTCTAGGTGGTTGATATAGAGACTCTGAAGTTCTGAATTGTGGTTTGTTGATTTTCTTTTGCAGTTTTGCTGCTGCTGCAATGCCCTTCACTCCATCCTGCTGGGCACTGAATGTCGCCCCCTATGTGTGTCTCAAGGTGGGCTGGGTGTGTTTGGTACTAGGAGCCACCTATTAGGGAGTACATACAGCGATTAATTTTCTTGGTTTGGGATACTTACTTATATAATTGTTTCTAATGACATCCTTTCCCAGCAAATTCCAGTATATTCATCATTTTTGATGGCTCAGTAGTACTCCATTGTATAATGTACCACAGTTTCCTTATCCACTCGTCAACTGTTGGACTATGGGCTGATTCCATGACTTTGCTATTGTAACAGTGCTGCTATGAACATTGTCGTGCTTGTGCTATCGAGGTGAACTCTGCTGTATGGGGGTTATTCCCAAAGGAATAGCGGGTCATATGGCATTTCATCTTTAATTTCTTTAAGAATCTCCAGACGGCTCGCCAGAGTGGCTGTATGAGCCTCTATCCACCAGCA
>JALPQD010000059.1:0-87500 GCA_023101885.1 Typhlomys cinereus
ACACTTTTTCATATGTTCCCACTGGAACAAATATTGAAGCAGAAAAGCAATCTACTGAGGCTAATTCATCTCTAGGACAAAGGCTCCTGACCACCCATTTCAATTGTATTCCTACATTCTACCCCAAATTTCTGCTGTCTATGTTAAGAGGAAAGGCAAAGCAATATATTGTTAAACTATATAACAACAGAAGTCATAATAGTGTCTATGCCTCTACTCTCCTTGTTCTAGAAATTGTAACCCATACATTAATCTCCTTCAATCTTTTTATCACATGAAATGATTCTTCTTACTCTTTCCATTTTACAAATAAGAAAACTGAGATAGTTAATAAAAGGTTCTATATCAGAAAGGTATTAAAACAGGCATTTAGGAACTCTTAGCCAGCAGTCCATGTGGATACTATGGACTTCAATTTTCTACCAATTGCCAGGATAATCTGAGACATATACATTAAGGACTAAAGATGTAGCTCACGGTACAGAGCCTAATTTGCCTGAGGCCTTAGGTTTAGTCCCTAACCATGAAAAAATAGAAATTGAGAGAACTAAAAGAAGAACTCTAAATAACATTAATATTTCAGTGACAGGAGGAGAAAGACAAATTGATGCAACTATTAAAAAGGTTGTAAAAGAATGTTCCAATAAGGAAAACCTGAAGAAAATGACAGAGAAGAAACAAGTTTAAAAAAAAAAAGATATCAATGTCTATTACCAAGCAATAGAATATTAATTGTAGACCTTAAGGACATCTATGATTGAAAAGTCCATGAATGGAAATGTGGATACACTTGCATTACATTCTTATAGCATGCTGTTACTCAACAGCACAAACTAATGGAATCAATAGATTTATCAACATGTTGTATGAACCTTGGTAATAATATAGCATTTAATGAATTGTGGATAACATAGCACCCTTTTTAAAGGCCAAGAACAATTCACTGATTTACTGGAATGAATGGAATCAGGAGCTTATATGGAGAAATTTGGCATAGTTAGATATAGACTAACTTTGAGGCATTATCTTTGCATTTAATGGGTATATTGTCATGGTTTAAAATATGTCCCCCACAGTCTCATGTGGTTTGCAAGGTCATGGCACCTTGAGAGGTGGAGCCTTGCTGGAGGAAGGCAGTCACAAGGGATGGGCCTTGAGGTAGATTAGTGCCACCCTACCTTCAGGAGAAGTCTGCCTTTGCTGCAAGCAGTTTGCAGCTCTCAGCTTCCAAGATGCCTTCAGTGAGTAGCCTTCTCTAGCTTTGGCCAGCCAGCCATGCCACCTGTGCTTTGAGAGACTGTACCTTCCCTCTGGAACCGTAAGCTGAATAAACCTCCTTTCTCCCTCAAGTTGACTGACTTGAGTGTTCTCCCACAGCAATAGTTAAGAGTACCTGTTACAGAAATTGGTACCTGGTGGTGGATTATTGCTGTGAGATTAAGAAGAGCTGGTACCACAACGTGAAGTTGTTTATGAAGCTGAGAGAAGTTGGTACCTAGTGGTATGGCCAATGCTGTGATTTGGCTAGTGTGCCTTTGGAACTGTTTGTTGGGAGAAATATGGAGAACTTTGGGGCTTTGTGCTGGGAAAGTCTTTGCATCTTGGCAAGGGAGCCAAATGGGCCTTTCTTGTGAGAGCTCAGAGGAGAGCAATGCTGTGAGAGACGCAGCAGTGGAAGCCTAGCTTGCGATGGTCCAGAGGGGAACAGAGACTGTGTTTGCAGCTGGACAAGTGACACAAGGAGCCATGTGTTGGCCGAGAGTTTAGTGAAGTTTTGCCCTCATCCTGAAAGCTTGCCTGAAGTTAAGCTGCAGTGCTTGGCGGAGGAAATTTCAAAGCAATGTAGTCTTGACAATGTGATATGACTACTTATTAGTTATCTTCAGAGTTATGAAAAAGAGCAAAGAATCAGGCAATAAGAAGCAAAAACTGTAAGATCTGATGATGAAAAATACAATGCCAAACTTAAAGAGCTGAACCAGGAAGAAGCAGAGAACAAAATGGCTGTTAGAGATTAGCTCCATTGTAAATCAAAGCCTACTCTCAATTTGAATAATAGGAGAGGCCCTAGCTTGAGGGCAAGATCCTCAGGGAAGGCTCTCACTCATAAAAATGCAAATCCTGAAGGGCATTGCAGGAGCAGCAAAACTGCAAAGGAAAATCAACAAACCACAATCCAGAACTTCAGAGACTCTATATCAACCACCTAGAACTAGGCCAGCTTAGTCTCTCCTCATCTGAAGCTCAGGGAAATTTGCGGAAGAGGGGCGGTAAGAGTGTAAGAGCAAAAGGATGGGAGGAGCAATGATTATAAGATATTCTATACTAGTTAGGGCTGAAGCAATCATAATTGGACTTTGCATGCTCTGCACATTGTCCAACACACTGTTGACCTCACAAAGTCTAGCATCTGCTAAAGGCACCAAGAGCCTTGGAGGTAAAGGATTGGCAGCCACAGCAGTGTTCCTATACCTAAGGGAACACGGGAAAGGGTTCAGGGAAATGCCACTGGGTCCTTGTATGTCATCGGAGAGGAGCCCAGAGGAAAATCAGACATGCACAAGAAAGGACTCTCTGGAAATTGGGGGGGGGCATGGGGGATGGGGAGGGAGAGGGGTGGGGGGGGGAGCAGGGGTACGGGGGGGGGGGGGGGAGAGGAATGGTGTACCTAATAAGTTTGTATGAGCTGAAATAAAAAAAAATAATAATAATAAAAATGTATTAAAATAAAAAAAAAAAGAATGCAAATCCCCTCCTTTCACCCCAACCCGCTCCTCCAGTCTGGATGCTCTCACAGTCCAGCCTGGCCTCACCCTGCGACCTAGGTAAGTCTCCACCCACACACTGCCCACCAGGACCCCAGTCAGCCAAAAGGACCCGGCTTGGACTCCCACCATCCAGCCCAAGCCATGGGCCGGGCTGAGGGACAAGGAGGACCTCCCCCTGCGCCCGGGCTCCGCCCCAGCTGCCCTCGGGTTAAATAGCTCCACCCAGACGCCCCCATCTCCCTTTACTGCTCCGCTCTGTCAGTCCAGAGGCAAGTGGTCCAGCCGGACTCACCCCGCGACCTAGGTAAGTCTCCGCCGGAGCCCACCCTCCAGGACCCCGGGCCAAATAATTCAGTTTAGTGAAATTGAAGATCTTAAGAGTTAAAACACAATGCCAAAGTCAAAGTGCAAATCCATGAGAAGCAACACTCAAGTAAACAAATTTCCCACTGAAGAAATTAATCCCATAATGTTAGACTCCAACAGAACAAACCCGCGGAAAAAGGCCAAGAAAGCCTCACCCAGGATAACGACTTTCAAAATATGATCATTACCATGTTCAATACTATGAAAGAGGAAATCCGGGAGGAATTACATAATCGAATCAATCGCTTTGAAGAGGAACACAACAGACATTGGAGGAGTTGAGAAAAACAGTGCAAGAAACAAAAAGGCATAGAGCAGTTAAAACAAACTCAAGCAGAGTTTAAAACTGAGCTAAAGACAAGTTATCTTCAACCCAGAACGCCACAGAGAGTCTTATCAACAGAACTAAGAAGCAGAAAACAGAATTTCAGACCTTGAAGATAAAGTGGGAGTACTAACCAGCTCAATGGAAGAGGTTGTTAAAGCCAAAAAGATACTTGAGAGAAATATCCAAGAGATATGGGACACCCTGAAGAAGCCTAACATGCGTATTCATGGAATACCAGAGCAAGAATCTCAAAATACCACCCTGAGGAAATTTTTCAAACGATCATCAAGGAAAACTTTCCTCATCTAAAAAAAGAGAGGCCCATCCATATACAAGAGGCATTCCGCACCCCAAACAGATACGACCAAAATAGAAGCACCCACGGCAAATAATAGTTAAAACACTCCACATTCAAGATAAAGAACTGGCTGAGAGCTTCAAGGGAGAAAAAACAAGTCACTTTTAAAGGTAAACCTATTAAAATAACAAATGACTTCTCAGTCGAAACAGTAAAAGCAAGAAGAGCTTGGAGAGACATACTTCAAGTATTGAATGAGCAAAAATGTCAACCCAGGCTGATTTACCCTGCAAAACTATCAGTCATGATCGAGGGAGAAAGAAAAATTTCCAGCACAAAGACAACTTGAAGGGATACATGTCCACCAAACCAGGCCTTCAAAAAATGCTAGAAATGATACTCAAGCGTGAAGAAAAAAACAGGCATATCCAGGAGAACAGAAGGCAAATATATTAAAACAATTAAATAAGCATATACTTATAAAACTACTAAACATAATAAATGTCTGGAATTAAAATAGTTTCTCCATTATAACACTAAATGTTAATGGAATTAATTCACCGATCAAGAGACACAGATTACAAACACAATCCATCAATCTGCTGCCTGCAGGAAACCCATCTCACCACAAAAGATAGGCACGCTCTAAAATAAAAGGCTGGTCAACAATTCTACAAGCAAATGGAAGCAGAAAACAGGCAGGGGTAGCCATTATGCTATCAGACAAAGTGGACTTCAAACCAAAGAAAATTATAAGAGACACGGATGGATACTACATTTTAGTCACAGGTACAATTCACCAGGAAGACTTCACAATACTGAACATATATGCACCCAATACGGGCCCCTCCACATTCATTAAGAAAACCCTACAGCGTCTAAAGCAAGAAATCAACCCCCAAACGATAATTCTTGGGGACTTCAACACCGCCCTCTCAACATGGGATAGATCAACAGGTCAAAAGCTTAACAGAGACACTTTGGAACTTAATCAAACCCTGAAAGAAATGGACCTTACAGATCTCTATCGAACTTTTCACCCACGCACCAAAGAATACACATTTTTCTCAGCAGCACACGGAACTTTCTCCAAAATAGATCACATATTGGGCCACAAAATGAATCTACACATATACAAGAAAGTTGAAATTCTAACCTGTGCCCTATCAGACCACCACGGCCTAAAGCTGGACATCCACAACACATCAAACAAGAGAAAATACACTAACTCCTGGAAACTTAACACTATGATGCTGAATGAGAACTGGATTCAGGAAGAAATTAAAAAGGAAATTCAAGATTTCCTGAAAGTGAATGATAACGAAAATACAACTTACCAAAATCTCTGGGACACAATGAAAGCTGTTCTAAGAGGTAAGTTCATAGCTCTTAATGCCTACATCAAAAAAATGGAAACATCAGAAATAAACAACTTAACAATGCAGCTTAAAGCTTTAGAGAACTAGAGCAATCTGATCCCAAAAGTAGTAGAAGAGAAGATTAGCAAAATAAGGGGAGAAATATCTGAAATCGAGATTAAGAAAACGATAGAAAAAATCAACCAGTCAAAAAGCTGGTTCTTTGAAAAAATCAATAAGATTGATACACCCCTAGCTAAATAACCAAAAGCAAGAGAAGAAAACCCAAATTAACAAAATTAGAAATGAACATGGAGTTATCACTACTGATACCCAAGAAATCCAGAGAATTATAACATCATATTTCAAAAACTTATACTCTGTGAAGTTTGACAACACAAAAGAGATGGATGAATTTCTAAGTAAACACAACTTACCTAAATTGAATCAGGAAGTTGTGAATTATTTAAATAGTCCTATAACATATAAGGAAATTGAGGAAGTAATCTCGAATCTTCCCACCAAAAAATGTCCTGGACCAGATGGATTCAGCACAGAGTTCTACCAGACATTTAAGGAGTTAATAACACCAATACTCCTTAAACTGTTCCATCAAATAGCAAAGGAAGGAACACTACCAAATTCCTTCTATGAAGCTAATATCGTTTTAATCCCAAAACCTAATAAAGATTCACTTAAAAAAGAAAACTATAGGCCGATCTCCCTGATGAACACAGACGCAAAGATTCTCAACAAAGTCTTAGCAAATCGGATTCAAAAACATATTAAAAAGATCATTCACGGGGACCAAGTAGGCTTCATCCCCGGCACACAAGGTTGGTTCAACATACGCAAATCAATAAATGTAATTCATCATGTAAACCAGTCCAAAGTCCAAGACCACATGATACTCTCGATAGATGCAGAAAAAGCTTTTGACAAGATCCAACAGCCTTTTATGATCAAAACGCTAGAGACAGTAGGAATGGAAGGAACCTTTATCAATATAATAAAAGCTGTATACAACAAGCCCACAGCAAGGATTATGCTCAATGGGGAACAATTGGAAGCATTCCCACTTCGATCAGGAACTAGACAAGGCTGTCCACTCTCACCACTTCTATTCAATATTGTACTTGAAGTCTTAGCTGAAGCCATAAGACAAGAAAGGGACATAAGAGGGATTCAAATCGGCAAGGAAGAAGTCAAGCTATCCCTATTTGCAGATGACATGATCTTATACCTGAGTGATCCCAAAAACTCCACCAGGAAGCTCCTGGAACTAATTGAGAAGTTCAGCAGGGTGGCAGGATACAAAATAAATGTGCAAAAATCAGAGGCCTTCCTATATGCCCAGAATGAAAGAAGTGAAAAAGCCTTGAGAGAAACAATCCATTTACTATAGCCCCTAAAAAAATGAAATACCTTGGTATAAACCTAACTAAGGAGGTAAAAGACCTTTACAATGAAAACTTTAAAACCCTAAAGAAAGAAATGCAGAAGACACCAGAAGGTGGAAAGACCTCCCTTGTTCCTGGATTGGCAGAATCAACATCAAAAATGACCATCCTACCAAAGGCAATATACAGATTCAATGCTATACCAATCAAAATCCCAAAGCAATTCTTCAAAGAAGTTGACCAAACAATCTCAAAGTTCATATGGAGGCACAAAAGACCCAGGATAGCAAAAACAATCCTGAGTAACAAAAACACAGCTGGAGGTATTACCATACCAAACCTAGTCTATACTACAAATCCATAGTTATAAAGACAGCCTGGTACTGGCTCCAAAATAGACACACAGATCAATGGATAAGGATTGAAGACCCAGATATAAGCCCACAAAGTTACAGCCATTTGGTCTTTGACAAAGGGGCCCAAAGAATCCAATGGAAAAAGAACAGCATCTTCAACAAATGGTGCTGGCAAAACTGGATCTCCACATGCAGAAGATTAAAGCTGGACCCGTACTTGTCACCATGTACAAGACTTAATTCCAAATGGATCAAGGACCTTGATATCAGGCCAGAGACTATAAAAACCATAGTTGAAAGGATAGGGAACTCCCTCGAGCTGATTGGGCTAGGCCAACGACTTCCTAAACAGACATCCAATGGCACAGTCACTGCTACCAACTCTCAACAGTTGGGATCTTGTGAAATTAAAGAGCTTCTGTTCAGATAAAGAGATTGTAACGCGAGCTCAAAGGCAACCCACAGAATGGGAGAAAATCTTCACTAACCACACATCTGATAGAGCTCTGCTGTCCAGAGTGCACAAAGAACTTAGAAAACTAAACACCAAGGAAACCAATGGCCCAATTAAAAAATGGGCCCTGGAACTTAAAGAAACTTTACCAGGGATGAAATTAAAATGTCTAACAAATATCTTAAAAAATGCTCCACTTCCTAGCCATCAGGGAAATGCAAATCAAAACTTCCCTGAGATATCATCTCACCCCGGTCAGGATGGCAAAAATCCACAATACAAACAACAACAAAGCTGGAGAGGATGTGGAGAGAGGGGAACTCTCCTACATTGCTGGTGGGAATGCAAGCTCATACAGCCACTCTGGCGAACCATCTGGAGATTCTTAAAGAAATTAAAGATTGAAATGCCATATGACCCTGCTATTCCACTTTTGGGAATAACCCCCCCATCCAGCAGACGTTCACCTCGATAGCACAAGCACGACCATGTTCATAGCAGCACTGTTTACAATAGCAAAGTCATGGAATCAGCCCAAATGTCCAACAGTTGACGAGTGGATAAGGAAACAGTGGTACATCTATACAATGGAGTACTACTCAGCCATCAAAAAATGATGAACTACTGGAATTTGCCGGGAAATGGATGTCATTAGAAACAATTATGTTAGGTGAAGTATCCCAGACCCAGAAAATTAAGCGCCGCATGTACTCCCTAATAGGTGGCTCCTAGTACCAAACCCACCCACCTAGAGACAGTAATTGCAAGGATTATGAACAGGAGGGATGGGGTAGGAGGGCCACACCAGAAACAAGGAGAGAAGGGACCATGTTACAGCAGGGAAAATAAGCCTCCATCAAGGACCCAAATAAGTAATGAGACATCTATCTGATTAAGTTCACAGACTTTTGTTCCTGATCATTTACTATTGAGGGGGTGTGATCTCACCAGAAGAGGAGGGCATATAGTCTGGCAGATAAAAAGCAACCATTTTGCAAATAGGTGATAGACCCTCCCTCACTGTGGTTTCCCACTTTTATTACATCTACCTTTGAATGTGCTTTTATCACAAGACTCATAATAGCTTTTTGTCTCTGGCCAGGGGGGTAACATACAATGCCCACCAGGATGGAGTGAAGGGCATTGCAGGAGCAGCAAAACTGCAAAAGAAAATCAACAAACCACAATCCAGAACTTCAGAGACTCTATATCAACCACCTAGAACTAGGCCAGCTTAATCTCTCCCCATCTTGAAGCTCAGGGAAATTTGCGGAAGAGGGGGCGGTAAGATTGTTAAGAGCAAAAGGATGGGAGGAGCAATGATATGTAAGATACTCCATACTAGTTAGGGCTGAAGCAATCATAATTGGACTTTGCATGCCCTGCGCATTGTCCAACACACTGTTGACCTCACAAAGTCTAGCATCTGCTAAAGGCACCAAGATCCTTGGAGGCAAAGGATTGGCAGCCACAGCAGTGTTCCTATACCTAAGGGGAACACGGGAAAGGGTTCAGGGAAAGGCCACTGGGTCCTTGTACGTCATCGGAGAGGAGTGCCCAGAGGAAAATCAGACATGCACAAGAAAGGACTCGCTGGGAATTGGGGTGGGGAGGCACTGGGGGATGGGAAGGGAGGGGAGTGGGGAGGGGGAGCAGGGGGTACGGGGGGGAGGAGGAGGGAGGGAGGGAACTGGTGTACCTAATAAGTTTGTATGAGCTGAAATAATAATAAAATGTATTAATAATAATAAAAAATTTTCTATTAAAAAAAAAAGAATGCAAATCCTTTTAGAAGACTGGAGCTAAAGGGTGGAGTTCCAAAGCAAGAGTTGGTTTCTCTTGCAAAGCCAACTGCCCAGGAGTGAAAGAGGTGGTCAACATACAGAAGCAGAATCAGTTGTGATTCAAGGGGGCCAATCTTAGCAAAGTTGTCCACGCAGTTCAGGTTTTAGAGGCATCAAAGATGCAAGAGGAAGGAGATGGTGAAGTCCTCCTCCAAGATTTCAAAAAATGATGGAAGCCAGGCATCATGTGGCAGAAAGTCTGCAGTTTAGAGGCCCAAAAAAGGCAGTTTGTGCTGTGGAGTTAAAGCCTGGTTTGCCATTGAGCAGTAAAGAATGTTAGAGATGTCAGAGACAACGTGGGACACCTGCCAAGGAGAGCTGTATACCCTGGGAGGAGTCAGCTCAAAAGAGCAATGTATTTTATGGGCAGCTGCATTGGAGGGATGGAGCCAAAGCCCTTGGAACTGAGGTGATTTCAACAAGAGGCTCACCTGTTGGACTTGGGGTTTGTCCTGCTGTTTTTCAGTCTTGTTATGGACCAGTCTTTCCTGGATATGCCCCCATTCCTTCCTTTTAGAATGGGAATGTTTATTCTGTGCCATTGTATGTTGGAAATATGTAACTTATATTTTGATTTTACAGAAGGCTTTGGATTTTGGACTCTTGGACTGTTGGGACTACTGTTGTAGTCTATGAAGACTTTCTAAAGTTGGACTGAGTATGGTTTGCATAATGAAGTACAATGAGCCTGTGGGGGCCAGGGGTGGAGTGTCACGGTTTGAAATATGGCCCCCCCACAGTCTCATATGTTTAGCAAGGTCATGGCACTTTGAGAGGTGGAGCCTTGCTGGAGGAAGGCAGTCACAAGGGATGGGCCTTGATGCGGATTATTCCCACTCTACCTCTAGGAGAAGTCTGCCTTTGCTGCAAGCAGTCTGCAGCTCTCAGCTTCCAAGATGTCTGCAGTGACTGTAGCCTCCCTAGCTTTGGCCAGCCAGCCATGCCACCTGTGCTTTGAGAGACTGTACCTTCCCTCTGGAACTGTAAGCTGAATAAACCTCCTTTTCTCCCTTAAGTTGATCGACTTTGAGTGTTCTCCCACAGCAATAGTTAAGAGTTATTGTTACATATATGTTAACAATAATTTATCCTGAAAATTGACAAAAGAGGCCTTAAATAGGCCAATAGCTAATATGTCATAAACCAAGGACTATGACTTATATAATTCTATGCATTCAAGAATCCAAAAAGAAAGGGAGAGAAAGAAAACAAAAGCAGAAGGAAGACAGGCAAATAGAAAGATTAAAACATGTCCCTAAATTGAGCAATCCGGAAGTTAGTCACCGGCAGCTTTAGCCATGATTTCAGAGATCCCAAAAGCAGAAGATAGTTTTCAGCATAAGAAGCAAACATGATGTGTACTTTTTGCAAAGTTTATTGAGAAGATGAAAGAGCAGGAAGACACTGACTGGAGAACTGAACAACTTGGTGATCTCTGGGCCACATTTCCTCCGCTTGATTCCCAGCTCTGCTGTCAATATTGCTAGTGACCTTATGAAGGTTACCTGGCTTCTCTGGACCTCAAATTTTTCAAATATAAAATCAGAAAAGGTTATAATTAATGGTATCATTAGAGTTTAAAGGAATATTCATGTGTTCAGAACATTATCTGGTATAAAACAAATGCCTTACACATGTTTATTCAAAGAATGTATCTAGAGATGATGTAAAGGCAGATGTTTGTTTTTGTATTTGGGAATGAGATGGAATGATTAAAAGAGGTTTCAGAAGAGAGATGAAGTCATCAGTGGGGTAAGGGAGGGAAGATACAGACAGGAGTGTATCTACAAGTCAGAAGAGACCTTTCCTGGATAAGATGAAGGGCAAAACATATCTTAGAACACAGAAAAGAGGTATTGATGAATGTAGGAGCAGAATCCTGTGAGGAAACAACTCAGGATAAAAGACCTAGGTTAGAGGGTTTGTACTTGATAGACCACCTAGTCACTGCTGTTCAACAAGACAGGTGAAAAGAAAACTTGAAGAATTGATGTCTACTATAAATGTGATCAGAAACTTAGTTTCACACACACAAATATATATATATATATATATATATATATATATATATATATATACACACACACACACATATACATAGAGACAGAGACACAGAGAGAAAAGAGAGAATTGTGGAGTGGTGCTGAACATCTAGTTCAAACTGGATACAAGTAATTATAATAATGAAAATGGGTATTGACAAGGTTAGGAGCTTACAGGTTGGATCCTTAAAGAGGGAAAGAAGGCTAGAACATTATAGATTCTAACCCAATAAAGCAAATAAACCATGGATAAGGCTTTCATAAAGCAATTAATGACATGGAAGTTACCTCATGACGAAGAAGCTGAAGAGAGAGGAGGCTAGAACCAGAGTGGCACTCTAATTTCTGCACAGAACACTCAAAAGATGTGAAGAACAAGGGTGAGCTTAGAAGCATAAAAAAAGAACAGAGTAAAGACAACTTCAGTAAAGAATATCCAGGTATTTGAGGCGAATGAACTAGCCAAAAGGTCTCTACACTCCCTCCAGCAGGATGCAATTAAGCAATGCTTGCTGTTAATGGGTGTGGCGGCAGCAGAATGGACTCGTCTCACTAAAATAGACATTGTCTTCTTCACATGCCTGTTGTGTAATCCAATTCAAAGAAAGTGATGTGTGGCTGAAAGTCTGGCACCTCCTGGAACCTCTTAGATGAGGACAGTTAATGATGCAAATAATGGGCGTGGGCGGAGCATCTGGAGGAGCAGCTGAGGCACTGCTGAGGTAATGGGGTGAGTCATGGCTGCACTTCAAAATGGGCCACTAGGATCCTCCCTTGACTGTCTTAAGGAAATTCTAAAAATGACAAAGAGAAGTCATTGTCCTGAAAGCATCATCACTTATGGTAGACTGCATACTCTCTCCCTAAGAGTTTGTGGAAACAAATGTGGGAACAAACATCTTCTCTGGGTTCTGGAAGAATGTTCTAAGGCTAAATTTCCTTGGCTTATGGGAAATAATGTTAAAGACTCTTGTTTTCCACAGTCTCTGGAATCCAGTGGCATCAGCGCAAACTTTTTTTTTAACACAACTTTTCCAGCTTCCTCAAGTGTTGGATCAAATCTGTTCATTCTGCCATCTCCACCCAGCTACATTATGGGAAGCTGTCAGCTAATCACACAATTCCAGAATACACATTTCATTCACCCACAATAGGAAACTTGGGGGGGGGGGCAGACAAGGAAATGTAGTATCACTCATAGTGTTTTACATATACAATCACAATTAACCCTACCATTAATTCTATAAAGTGGTTGTTGATATCTCCATTTCCCAGATGTACTGAACTACAATAAGACTAATTAGCCCATTTTCTTATCTTCAGATAGTTTTTAATCATGTTTTAAAAATCTACTAAATTGAGATCGACAAGATGGGCCAGTGGGTAAAGATGCCTGCTTACAAACCTGGTGACCTGTTCAATCCCCAGAAGCCAAAATGGTAGTAGAAAATAGAATAGTACTTTGGTACTTTGACCTCCACATATGTGTTGTAGCATGTTCTTTCTCATGCTCTCTGCTATATAGTATACGCAGTATGTTTTTTAAATTTATTAAACTGGTACTTCTCAAATTTTATTGTATATTGGAATAATCTAAGAGAATCTTTCAAAAATATAGGTTCCTCTTGGTCACTTCTGACATTGTGACTTAATAGGTACAGAGCATTGGGATTTCCCCAGTTGATCCTAGTATACAAAGCTTGAAGAGATTGAAGCTAAACTTCACTTAAGAGCCATCAAAGAAGAATCTTACATCTGCGTATGCATGGTTCACTGGCTCACTCCATAAATATTTGCACAAAACAGTAGGTAATACAACCTCATTAAAAACGTGTTGTTGTTAATAGCACTAATTCATCTAGAATTTCTTTTACAATAATGGAAAACATTTTGTTACATTAAGTAGAATTTGTTAGTTAGAGATGTCTTGGTAGGAAAAAAAAGATAAACTTTTTAATCTCTGTATAGAGTAGTCTATTATAGTTTGATTTTTTCTTTCTCTAAGGATACTAGCTATGTAAATAAAAAATATGGATCTCTGAACCTATTGGATCTAAATTCATATTCTGGTTATGCAGCTACTAATTTACTGTCTTGGATAATGAATCTTTTTGTGTTTCAATTGCTCATCTATGAAATAGAGATATTAATATCCAGTTTATAGAATTGATGGTAGCATATTCTGATTTTAATGAAATAAAAAATTTTAAAGAAGCAACTCAGATATAGGTTTCTTTTTGCTTTCATAGAATTTATATTCTAGGGTGACACTTGCACAATGCATACATGACACACCTACAATGATACAAGACAGCTCCTTCCCCACAAATTGAGCAATTGCTGAAATGATTGGAGAAGAAAGTTTGGGTGAATAAGGAGTTAAGAAGAAATCTTAATGGAATAAGTGAAACACACTGGGTTTGGAAGCTGGGACGGAATTTGAAGGTCAAGGTTAAGAGCATGTACTCTGTAAATTGAGAATAAATGTGTGGATATGATGTTGATGATGATGATAAGTAGTAATACTGTAATAATGATCTTGTTCTCTATACAATTAACAATAGCTACATAGTGATTAATAATTATCATAAGACTATAAAGTAGGTATGTAGTAAATACATGTTCAACACCATTTTCCTACTGTTCTATCTAGGAAATATCTATGATAATCAGTTTACAAGGAAAATAGATTTATTTTGGTTTATTGTTTTAGAGGCTTCATCTGCTGATTAACTGGCTCACTGAATTCACTTAAACTGAATCCTGAAGCTAGAGAGTCAGAATGAGAAAAGTATCTTTTCTGCAGAACAAGCCCTATGGAGGTGTGTAAACATGTAGGACACTAAGAAAAATGAATAGTGTAGTGCAAAGATGATATGTTTTGGACATTATTTCCCAAATGTCAGTTTGCCTGAATGGTTTGCTGATAAATCACCATCAAACAGCTTAAGAGAACAAGGGTTTATTTTCTCTTACAATTATCCATTTACAGTTCTCAGTCCAGCTTGATAGGAGAGCTCATAGAAACACTGGGCCAAGGGAACTGACCACACTATCTCTGTGTTACAGCTGAGAGAGGGATGATCCTTACTTTCCAGGCCAGCGTGTCTGGCCAAATGTACACAAGGATGCCAACTTTCTCAATTCAGTCTCTGTATTTTATTCCAGGGCCTAGCCCCACCTACCATGGGCTGGATCTTCCCCATCAACTAGACAACTTACTGCAGGTTTCTTGTGGGCTTAACTCAACCACTAACTCTCTATAAATGTGCCCAGAGCTCAAACCCTCAACTGGAAAGTTGACACCTGTGCCTAACTATGACACTCCACCCCTTGTCAACTTGACACAGGAACATATCACTTTTAATCTGTAACCTTCACCTTGTCCCCACAAATGTTAAATTTATCTTAAAATATAAATACAATACATAGACAAATTTAAAATGTTCTCTCATTAAAACCTCAGTTCCAACATTTTAAAAGTTCAAAGTTTCTTAACTTTAAGAGTCTATTAAATCAGAATAAATTAAATACCTTAACACAAATAAAACAGAAGTATCTTGACACAATAAGAAAACATTAAGATCAAAGTCAAGCAAATCAAATACCATATACTACATTTCAGTGTCCATTTTCTGTTGCTCATATGTAGCCACGGTGGCTCAAAGATTCTAAACATTCCCAGTCGCTGTTTGAAGCTCAAAGTTGTAGAGGCCAGGCTGAATCTCTACCCACAGCCATCCTCAGCATACATCCCATGGTTCTGGCATTTCCACAACACTCTGGGTTCATCTCTGTAGCTATAAGCTTTACCTTTCCTTGTTGGAACTCTATGCCTTCCACTTGGTGCCAAGCTTTTGCTGCTCTCCATGAACCCCTCAATCATACACCAAAACCAGTACCACATGGGGGACACTGCCAGATTCCGCATGGAGATTGAAATGTAGCTTGGTCCACTTGAGCCACAGCTGTACCAACTTTAGCATGCTGACTCTGGAAAAGCCCCCTTGTAGGCAGCCAAAACTTCCAAAATGGTTTCAGTTTTCAAACCACGAAATGGCCATGCAGTGGTATTCATCTCCTCCATCGTCCCAGTACAAGTCACTAGGTTTCTCTTCACTGGTGACCATTTCTCCAACAATGACAGCTGTTCTGCTGCCTGCCCTTTCCACATCCAGAGCTTCATGGCCATCAACACAGCTCTCCTCTATCAAGAAAACCAGTCCATCATCTTTAAATTCAACTTTACAAAAGTCCTTGTTCCCTTCATCACAAACTGGGCCCAAACAATCCAGCACCACTATTTTCCAAATGGCCCATTAAACTCTGTCAAATGTTTTTGCATCCACAAAAATCTTCAAACATTTCCAAATTTCTCCAACAAAAACATTCAAAATCCGTAAATGCCACATGGCCAGTTTTATCAGCAACACCCCACTTCCCGGATACCAAATTCTGTTGCAGTTAGCCTGCATGGTTGCTGACAAATCATCATCAAATGGCTTAAGAGAACAAGGGGTTTATTTTCTCTTATGATTGTCTGGTAATAGTTCTCAGTCCAGCTTGCTAGGAGAGCTCACACCAATACCAGGGCCAAGGGAACTAGCCACACCATCTCTACATATTGGCTGAGAGAGGAATGATCCTTACTTGACAGAAGAGCATGTCTGGCTAATTGTACACAAGGATGTCAACTTTCTCATTCAGTCCTCTGTATTTTATTCCAGGGCCTAGTTCCACCTACCATGGGCTGTGCCTTCCCCATCAGCTAGACAATCTCCTGCATGTTTGCCCTGAGCTTAACTCAATCACTAATTCTCTAACAACGTGCCCAGAGCTCAAACTTTCAACTGTCAAGTTGACACTTGTGCCTAAGTATGACACCAAAACACTATGGATTTGGCTTACTTTAATGTTGTCAGGAAAGAGAGAGGCAATATTGCTTAAAAATTTATAAAGCAGAGAGACAGTCACCAGGTGGCTCTGACTCCCTTTCTTAGAGTCTGACTCTACTCAACCACTTAGATTTGTGATTTGGGTTCCCCTATCAGCACAATTACTTTGATATTTTAGTTGTCTGTGTGCAGAACATTCCATGATTCGATTCTGGGAAAACTCAGCAATGAAAGCAGAACAAAAGAGTTTCTTAGCACCAACTTCCTCTATACTAAGAATAGCTTAATTTAATCAAAAAATATGTGACCTTTCATCTAATTTTCAAGAATGGGGCAAAATTATTTCCCAACTAAGTAAAAATCATTTTGATATACTTCTCAAAGGAGGAACTTCGGCTATCAAACTTTGCTGAACACACCTAGTGATATCTTTTGCCATCCACACAAATCTGTTAGCTAATCATTGACTTTCTTTATCTGAAAGAACAGACTGAAAATGATCCCCTGATCCATGTCTAATTGTGACGCACTTGAGTTTTCACTTATGGAGGAAATTTTGTGAATTATCTAAAGAGAAAAATTCAGGTTGTCTGATCTTGTCATTGAGCTTGGGAGTCCAGCATACATTTCCCATTGCACTGTTCAGATATTTTAGCTCAAGAAAACTTTATGATCCTTCAAACCTGGGACATGCTTGGGAAGAAACTGTCAACTGTCAATCTGGGGGATTGTAAACACATGTAATTCCCATTTCTGAAAAATAATTATTAATTAAGTTAAATCTTATTAGTCTTCTAGGACATCTGTGTCTCTGGACAATTTGGAGGAGATGCTTTCTTATTTAGTTTGATGATTGAGGTATGAGAATATAGAAGCTTGCTCTCTCATGAGCTGCAATAGCATAGAACTCTACTCAATGCCCTCTCATGATATCTGTCTATAATAAAACAGTTTCCTATACATGTACAAACTGCACAAGATGCTAATCCCTTCTTGCAACCTGAAACATTTTGTACTACTATCTTACAGAATATTTTTATCACTTAGATATTTTTTTTCTCCTATGTCCACATTAATCATACTGGATGGTTGGTATTGTATGCTAAAAGCTGTGCCACTTTTTCTCTAAATTAGCTAAAAAATATCTGAATTTTGGAGAACCTATATTCGAATGTGGGGATCCTCATCTCTGCCGTATGGGACTAAGTTTGTGAGGTGCTTTAGTTCAAAGATGTGAATCAAAGAGCTGCAAAACACTGCATCTGAACATATCTCTGAATTGTTCCTCCTGTTTGTTCTGTTTTCTAGCATTGCTACATCATCCTTATACTTTTCCTCTAAATTATTTTATGTATAATTATGTCAATACATATATAGAAGTGGTATTTGAGCCTTACAATTTCCTATTGGATCTGATTTAAATTAAACCCCAAGATACTCTGCTGTATGTTTATTTAAGTCTTAATGATTGCATGCAAGTCATTAATCCTTGCTATGGAAATTGTAGGATGGCTGACTTTGCTTTTGCTCTCCCAGGCTAAATAGAATATAGCAGATGAACATTTTATGCATTGCTCATCATTAAGGACACTTGTAGATAGCTCCCAAATAGCACAATGGCTTTCTTCTGCTCTCCTCTGGGCAATCATTGATCTTGTAGTAGCTCCAGTACAGGCAAGTGGAAAGTATAGTCCCAGTAGTTATCCTGTTATTCAGAAAAAACAGAGATTTCTTTTATTTCTCCAGACAATATTGTATAGTTTCTCAGAGGATCTACAGTGGGATCAAGCCCCATGTGCTCTGAGCAGCCATCTGCTAATGAACTCAATCTTGATTGATTCCATTCTTGTCCTCATTTCCTCTCACTTGCTTTCTGAGATCATTTTCAAATAAAATATAACTGTGTGCCACATAAGAATATTTTGCTCAACAATGAACTACATATGCAACCTTGGCTCCATGAAATTGAAAAGGACTAAAATCATCCCCATTGTCAATGCTGAAGCCGTTGTATTGTGGCAGAACTAGGCATTACTCACATATTTGTGGTGAAGCTAGTGTAAACAAACATAAATCACACTCAAATGAATAAAAGACCAGGGCATACTTATGTAAACCACATAATTCCTATAAATGGCAAAATGATTGATATTAGTTTCTTTGTTTCCTATACTTTTGTCTTGCATGACTTTATCCTGTGAGAATTTCAAGAATGTATAGGATGCATGCTGGTAACTCTTTCCTACACACCCTCTCTTATTTCCCTACCAAATCAACACCCCCTATACTTTTTATTGTTATGTTACCAAGTGTTTCTATTTAAAATCAATGCTTATGTAAAACAATAATCTATGTTATATTAGAAGCAGCCTCATACATCTATGTCTACCTATTCCTTTAATTTCATGAGAAGGCCATGTAGAATGACTGACCCATACCATCTAGGTTATATAAATATGTTCTATGTTTGAGTTATAAAATCATCTTCAACACTTATTTTAGAAAGTACTAATCATTAAATGCATATGACTACATTTATACCTAAACTTTATCTTTGGGTTTGCTCTTAGGAACATCTAAACTAAGGCAAGTCTGTGGCAGTCTAGAATACAAGCTACCCACAACCCAAAATCGTTTCCTTCAGATGAAATACTATAAGGAAAAAAAAATAATGATTCTTTCCAGCCTGCAATCTTGATCAGGGTTTCAAATGAATAACTAACAGCTTTATCCATATCAGTGTTTCACCCTGTCTCAGGTAACTGCTATATTGGCAGAAAAAGCAAAAGGCTCTGATTCGATGTAAGTGAGATATACTTCTCAGTCTTGTGATTCCTGCATAATGTTGTATGCATTTTATTCTAGATTAAGTGAATCCGCTCTTTAACTATGCTTCTACTGAAATCTGCACTGCTTATTGAGATCAATTTCTATAAATTCTGATGAACACTGATGCAATACTTGATGAGTTCAGCTTCAGGCAAAAACCCTGTGTGTGACCTTTTAGGTACAGCCACAAACGTTCAGAGCTTTGACCAGCAGACCTTAAGGCACCGGCTGTTCTCTCTGCGAGCTTGGTGCCCGGTGTGCTGTTCCCTGAGGGAATTGTAATCCATGAGTCAAGTTGCACCTGACATCTTCGGGCCAGCCAGGTTCACATGTACTTCCATTCCACCTTACTGCCATGACCTTTTCATCTGGGGTCTTGGCAAATGCACTTCTCTCTACTCTGACTCAGGATTTTCTCACGCCTAGTCTTAAACCCCACTCCCACCCCTTTCTATGCACTCACGTCCACCTTTATAGAGAGGTTGAGACCCTCAGTTTGAGCTTCTTGGCTAAGTAATATGAGTTTTTCCAACCTCTCAAGTCTTCTGATTCTCACCAGTCCTAGTCTATAGAGAAAATGGAATATGATTGGAAAACCGGAGCTTCTATTTGGAGCCTCTTGCTTATACAGTTACAAGTAGATAAAGACGTGTTTGTTCCTTTTGGTTTTGCCCTAATACCTGGAGGCTTAGCAGTACTGTGAAAGATGAATGTGGGCCACAGTTACTGTGACCCAACCACTTAGTCATCATGGTGCATGTGGACCCTTGGATCAGTTACTAGTGATGGAATGCTGCTGTGAGAGATGTCACCTTACTGAAATATCACTATCATGTTTCCAAAAGATCACCCATGAGATCGTCTGTGAGAATACTCCAGACTTGAGTGGGCTTCTGAAAATTCCATTCGAATTCCCAATTCCTTAGTGTGCATTAACCCTGTATGCCCTAGTTATTTCTAAAATTTCCTACCATTTTAGAAGTGGACATGAAAGTTATCTTTTATCACTCCATGTCAGAAATTCAATCTCACCAGGAATATAATGATTTGGTTTTTTTTTTTTTCACTAGTATTTGTGAGATCACAGAAAAAGAACTCATTTCTTTTGGGGATCCTTCCCTAAAACAAAGTCCCGGAATACGTATTCAGCTGTCTATTCCTGAGATTTCTTTCTTAAGTAGCAGCCCTGGTAACTAACTCCTTTAGGGATTCTACTGAATGCAAGCAACTTCTTCATCGACTGCTCATTCTCAGCAACTTTGATGCCAGAGCCTCAAGGGAGACAGCATTGAAGGGATATGATGTGGCAACCAAAAAAAGAATCTAAAATTCTGGAGATTTTTAAATACCTTAAGAGTGATTCATGCTTTCTCCTTCATCCAGTTAGTAGGGACTGAAAGAAGGAAGACCTCATGAGGGATAAATTTGGGAAACATATGACAACATCCTGGAGCACTTATAAATTAATAATTTTGACCCCCCCACACCAGCCATGCCATAATGTAGATTTAAAACTCAGCTCCATAATGTTGAAGACATTTGACAATGGCTCTCTTTAGGCTCAAACTCTGTTCTAAAAAAGGAAAAAAATATAGTTTAGAATTGTGAGCACTCAATGATTTGCAGCCATCATTAATCCCTGTGAAGAGTTGCATTTTAGGCTACAAGTTCTTTTATATTGTACTTTGTGTGTGTGTGTATGTGTGTTCCTGACTCCCATCAAGAGCGCACAGAAAACACCATGTCCTCATGAGAACAATAATAATCCAAACAACTCTGCTCTCCTACTTTGCTCCATCATATGGAACATATAGAGAATCATACAGCCCCTTCCTTAAGAACACTTCTAAATTTGAAAACTTTTGAGTATAAGCAGAAAGTAGAAAATTAACACTCCATAGATTTCAACAAATTTTTTCTATCAATAGATGACTGATTTTTATCGAGCTTACGTTTTGAATGCAGTTTTGTTGAACCACTGTGAAATACAGCAATAGTACAGATTGTAAGTAAATGGGACAGCACCTGGCTGGCTAAATTTGTGTTGAAATTGAAAGGAGCTTTGCTGCTGCTAAATTATGAGATAAATTTTCCTCTTGGGGGAAAGTATAATTGTTCTACCTCCAGCTGCCAAGAAATAAACAAATTAAAAGTAAGACACAAGCTAAAAACCACTTTCACTATAATTTTTCATGTATTTGGCTAGAACTTTAACTTTCTTGGTGTTGCTAAATCATTGCATCCATTCATTTCTTTAGTTTGCATGTTGTCCAAAATGAAAGCTTCAAAAAGAGTAAAATTCTTTAGATAAATTTTGCCTCACACATTTTACTTCTAAATAGCAGAACATCTTAAAATTTCCATAAAACTTATATTCTCCCAGATTATTATGGGAATGGCAATATTGTTGCTATCCACAGTGCACAAAATATTCCACTGCATTGGTTTGGAGCATTTTTCTTCCTCCTAAACAACCACACTTCAGAATTCATCAGATTATTTTTGATAACTGAAACAGCACAATCTTAAAGTTACATTTATAAAAGGTAAGGGCTACAGGTCAGATAGGAAAGCCTGGGCACAAAAATTCAGATAGTAAAAGTTAAGATTGAAACATGGGGTTGGGGAAATACCTTAGTGGATAAGGCACTTTTCTATGCAAGCATGAGGACCTCAGTTCAGATTCCCAGACCCCAGATAGAATCCAAGCATGAAAACACACAGTTGTAACTGCAGAATGAATCCAGCAAGATGGGAGGCACAGACAGGAGAATACCTAAAAGTTTGTGGATCAACTAGTCTAGATTTCAATAGAGAACAACAGACACCTTTTTCACAACAAGGTGGAGCTGAAGGCTGACATTTGTGAAAGAACTTTGTGAAGAAAGAAAGGAAGGAAGGAAGAAAGAAGGAGAGGAAGGAAGGAGGAAGGAGGGAGGAGGGGGGAGGAGGGAGGGAGGGAGGGAGGAGGAAAGAAAGAGAGAAGAAGAAAGAAAAAGAAGGAAGGAAAGGAAGGAGGAAGGAAGGGAAGAGGAGGGAGGGAGGGAGGAGGGAGGAAGAAGGAAAGAAAGAAAAAAAGAAGGAAAGAAAGAAAGAGAAAGAAAGAAGAAGAAAGAAAGAAGAAAGAAAGAAAGAAAGAAAGAAAGAAAGAAAGAAAGAAAGAGGGGCTGGAGAGGTGGCTCAGGGTTTAAGCCTCTGCCTTGCAGGTGGAAGGTACTGAGTTCGGATCCTAGATCCCACGTATAGATGCCGGACGGAAGCAGGGGTGGCTTGCGTTTCTGGTCCTGGTAGGTCGGAGCCTGTGAATTTCGGGGGAGAGTAAGCAAGGAAGAGGTGGAGGCATCCATGGTGGTTCCCGAATTCGCCTGTGGTTCTACACACACACACCTAATCATTACACACACGTGCACACACGCACAATACAAAAACACATATATGCATACGCATACATGCACAATTGAATAAGAGAAAGAGAGAGAGAAAGAGAAAGAAAGAAAGAGAGAGAGAAAGAGAGAAAGAGAGAAAGAGAAAGAAAGAGAGAGAGAAAGAAAGAGAGAAAGAGAGAGAGAAAAAGAAAGAAAGAAAGAAAGAAAGAAAGAAAGAAAGAAAGAAAGAAAGAAAGAGAGAGAGAGAGAGAGAGAGAAAGAAAGAAAGAAAGAAAGAAAGAAAGAAAGAAAGAAAGAAAGAAAGAAAGAAAGAAAGAAAGAAAGAAAGAAAGGAGCATGAAAATAAAAGTATCTTTCTAGAAAAAAGCAAGACGTGAATTATCAAGACAGGATTTCAATTTGGGTCTTCGACTTTCTCAGTGTCATCCAGAAAACTATGCCATGAAGATGGCTGTGCCCAAAGATGCCCCATCTCCATCCTATGTGTCATTGATTCATAGTTAAGGCACCATGTGGAAAGTGCTCTTAAATCTCCTAAGTTTCATTCTTAAATATGTGGGAAATATACACTCTTCTCAGTTACTGTACTAAAAACCATGATGCAATAATTTAGCAGCCAAGTACCTAAATTGCAAAATGATAAAAGGGACACACCTAAGACATTATGCAGACAGACTTCCTTGGCAGCTGGCCAGGGGTGACAACCCACTTGATAGCAGTGCTTGAACAGCTCACTTGGCCTTTTCTTGTCTGGTTTTGCAGACTTTTTCTTATGTGGATCTCTTTTCTATTCTTTGAAGAGAGATGATTCTTTAGGAGCTTCTGGTCTGTTTTTTCCCCAACTATGTGGAAGCTGAGCAATGTTCCCCTTGCCTGACCTTCCTGTCCACACCCCTGCTCTGATGAGTCTGTATATAGCAATCGTTACTCCTTTGCGTTACATTCACCTGTGTTCATTTGGCCTAAGAAAGCCAACTCAAGAAGTCTTACAATGTTTTTATTCCACCTGGTATGAACTCAAAATAGATGAGATTCTAACTTGTGGACAAGTCTTCTCATGAATCTCATACGCAGCACCTTACACAATGCCTGGTGTGCCAACAAAAGCACAGTGGACTAAAGATAGAGAAATGAGAATACTTAGCAAGGGAAGGCTTGACGGAAGATTGACACATTCAGAATGTGGACATGCAAAATTTTCTCTATGTCTTTGCTATTCCGATTTGGATCATTATCCAACATGTTTCCAAAGGTAAGCTGACATGTTTCCTGGAAACCAGCTTTGAATAAAATCCCTGAAGACTCTATCCCAAATGTGATAACTCAAAATGCTGAAATACTAAAAATATAATTTTGAGAAAATAATTTTTTAAAGTTCTTTGAAATATGCTTATTATATAAGGAAAGTTATCTTATATGGAAGAATGACAGAACATGTCATGTATACATTATGCCATAAGCTAGACAATAATGATATATATATTTTTGTAAACACAAATAGGTATCCAAAAGACAATGGCATGGGATAGCATCCAAATTATTATACAAAGATAATAACACATTAGACATTTTAGTAAATTCCAAGCAAATTTAATACTTATATACAGTGCATATACTTGTTGATAGCATCCATTAAATTGTCATCTTATTAGTATGTACTATTAGATTATGTTAATATATAGGAATTTTGCTGATTTCCAAGTAATTTGCATTTTTCTCAAAGATTCAGTATTTGAACCTTAATCTTTAATAAAGTTAAGGACACTTATTTTGCATTCTACTTCAATAATTTTCCATAGTCTCAATTCTGTGGGGGGCATCATTTAATATTCACTTGATTCTATCATGGTTCATCTTTTTCCTAGATAAATTTATGACCAAAGAGCTTAAGGGAGCAAAGAATTTACTTCTGGCTTATGATCATGCAATTAGGTTATAGTTCCTTGTAGACTTCTCAAGGGACAAAAATCCAAGGTGGCACAAAATATTATAGTGAAGTCATAAACTCAAGCACCTCCCAAACCCAACATGATTTCTTGTTTCCGTGCAAGATCACAGGTACATTTGCCTCAGGTTGATGTTACTCATTAAACAAATGACTCTCATCCCAGAGCTAGATCAAAGTGTTCTGTTGAGTGCCCATAAGACATAAATATGAATTAAATTGGATGCTGTACCAGTTAGATACAGAGGTCAAAATGACAACAGAGAAATGAGCCTTTAGTCATCCTTTGATGAATTGCTAATTAAGGCAAGCCTCGAGTAAATCTGTGGAGATGATCTAATTCATGTGGAAAAACCCAGCCCACAGTAGATGAAACCATTCTTGAGCAGTCAAGACGGAGATGGAGAGAGAACTGGCTGGCTTTGGTAGATTAGAAAGTTAGAAAGTGCATCTCTCTCAAATCTTCCTGTGATGTGGACTGTTCTCTGAGCTCCAGATGTTGTTATAAACTCTCCTGCATCATGATGGACTACAACCAAGAATCGTGAGCATGAATCAAAATCTCTTTGTTCCCTTAAATTGTTTGGGTCATGTGATTATCACAGTAGCATAACTATAAAAGTAAGACAGATGTGAATGCTACATATGGATTTTCATTATAATACAGCCAGCTGTCTGATGTTAGCAATCCAGAGCACTGTTTCAGACTCACAACTGTGATGGTAGCACTCACAAAAGCAGTGCAAAGCCACCAGGGTTTAAAGAAAGGGAGCAAAGTCACCTACAGTTAGGATGATGAGGGAAGAATCCAGTTATATTTCAACTGAGCCTTAAGAGAGGATGAACAGTATCTGAAGAGGAATTATCGGGATAAAAAAAATCCAAGAATAAGGACTTGTACAACCACAAGCAGTCAGAAAATTTAAGATCTAGATTAGAACTGAAACTTGATCTGTCATTTCAAAGTCTTTATTATAGCTTTTTTTCATTTAATTTTTCACTACTGTTTTTAATCAATCTAGCAAATACATCTCCACTGAGGATTTGAATTAGGAAGAATTCATCTCCCAATTTTATGTGAATTGACTTGGTAGACAGAGAAGCAATCACAATAATGGCATAATCTGAAATTTTCTGGACTTGAGAATAAATAGTTAAGTCTATAAGGAAATACTTTTTAATGATTTCCCCCAAAGAATCTATTTTTGAGTTCATAATGCTTTGATGCAGGACAGAGAACAATAGGGTGAAAGGCAAAGGAAACCACATGCTGGGGTGGAGGAAAAGGAAAATGATTCAAGCAAAAGCTATTGCAAGATTCTAGGTGAGTGTTGGTTTGAGAAGAGTAGCATTAAAGAATAGAGAAAATTCCTAGGATGAAGGCAATGATGACATGTAAGAAGATTTTAAACCAGAAACAGTAAACACCCAAATGAAAAGAAGTAAATGAAAAGACCACCCCAGACACTCCTGTGTCTGTACCACCTCTCAGTATAATCTCGGGGATGACCAATGAATACTAAATATATGGCCTTGCTAGGATAGTGATCACACCATTAGATATGATATTTTATCTTTACTTTCATATTCTTAAAACAGAGCTAAGTTCATTAACCTCAAAGGTTTTTAAATTTTATATTTATTTATTTTTCTTCAATCATACAAGCTCAATGGTACCCTGGTTCCTTCCCTCCCTCCACCCCTCCCCAGTTCCCCTTGCACCTTCCCCGCCTTTTCCCCTTCCTTTCACCCCCTCTCTCCCCTTCTCCAGTGCCTTCCCCTTACCCTCCTCACATTCCCTAGAGCATCCTTTTGTGTGAATGCCAAACTTCTCTCTGAGTCCTCCATTCTGGTGAGGTGTAAGAACTCAGTGGCATAGCCCAGAGATCTTTCTTGGGCTCCTCTTTAGTATGGGAACACTATTATGACTGTTAATCCCTTGCCTCTAAAGATCATAGTACTTGAGATCCATGCTAGACCTCGGGGGGTCTTTGACATGTCAGTTATTGTGCAGTTCATGCAAAGTCCAATTATGGCTACTGTGGCCTTAACTTATGAGGAGTATCTTGCATATCGTTGGTCTTTCCCATCTTTAGGCTCTTACAATCTTGCTGACCCCTCTTCCACAAGTTTCCCTGAGCTTAGGATGGGGAGAGATTTGGCTGGTCTGGTTCCAGATGATTAATGTAAGGTCTCTGGTGTTCTGAATTATGGTTTGTTGTTGTTTTCAGTTTTGCTGTTCCTGCACCACCCTTGGCTCCATCCTGACTGGTATTGGAGGTCACCTCCTAACCAAAGATAAAAGGTTGTTTAAATGAAGATCTTTCTGTAAAAGGAGATTCAAAGGTAAATGGACTAAGAGTTGGAGACCTCAGGGTGGGGGGCATCAGTCTCCCATTTTCAGGATGGTTACCATCTATCTGCCAGTCCCTGATTGGTGAGATCAAATCCCCTCAGTCACAAATGACCAGGAAGGAAAATGAGAGTGAGCTTAACCAAATGTCTTGCTACTTATTTGCAATACTTAATGGTGACCTATTTTCTCTACTGAAGCATGATCCCCTCTCTCCTTATTTCTGGGGGGCCCTCTTTCCCCTTCCCTCCTGTTTATAATCTTTGCAGTTACTGTAGGTATTACAGAGATTTATCTTTGAATATGTCATTAAGTGGGTTTGGTACTATGATCCACCTATTAGGGAGTACATACAGCACTTAATTTTCTGTGTCTGAGATACTTCACTCAATATATTTTTTCTAAATCCATCCATTTCCCAGAAAATTTCATTAATTCATCTTTTTTGATGGCTGAGTGACATTCCATTGTATAAATGTACCACATTTTCCTTATCCACTCATCAACTGTTGGGCATTTGGGTTGATTCCATGACTTTGCTATTATAAATAGTGCTGAAATAAACATGGTTATACTTGTGTCTCTGTAGTGAAGTGTTGCATTATGGGAGATTATTCCCAGAAGTGGAATAGCAGAATCACATGTCATTTCAATCTTTAACTTTTTTAAAAATCGCCAGACTGATCACTAGGGTGCATAAGCCTGCATTCCCACCAGCAATGTAGGAGAGTTCCCTTCTCACCACATCCTCTCCAGCATTTGGTGTTGTTTGTATTGTGGATTTTTGCCATCCTGACCGGGGTGAGATGATATCTCAGGGAGGTTTTGATTTGCATTTCCCTGATGGCTAAGGATGTGGACATTTCAATTTCGTCCCTGGAAAAGTTTCTTTTGAGTTATGAGGCCCATTTTTTAATTGGGCCATTTTTTTCCTTGGTGTTTAGTTTTCTAAGATCTTTGTGCACTCTGGAAAATAGAGCTCTATCAGATATATGGTACTAACCTCAAAGTTTTAAGCTTCTTTAGTCTCTAAAATGGTATTTTAAGTCAGATGAACATCATCAAGGTGTATTTTAATACTCCATATAAAAGAATTAAAAAAATTGGTGGGCAACTAAAACGTATACCACTTTCCACCCAGCCATCCATGTAAGAGAAAAAGAAACATCTATCAGCAAGTTAAAAGAACTATTATATAACAAACATGGTTAAGGGTAAGAGAAGATGCTTTTGGCTGCCTCACTGGAGGTGGCCTGCATATTTCCACTGCCTTCAAGCTGATCTGACTTAAACACAGTTAATTAAAATGGCAGGAACACTTGACCTAACACATATCAAACAGGGCCTTTCCTTAGAGAGTATATAATTAAGTATAAGCAACTCCAGGGAGTGAGTTACTGCTGCTTGAATTGAGAAGCAAGATGGAAAGTGGGCTGACTACTACCAAGCAGAGGCACCAAGGTAATGGGAGAAGCAGAGAATAAAAATCAGGAAAAGTCAAGACATCCCCCTCAGATATAGGGAGGAAGGTTCAGGCATACAGTGGTAAAGAAAGAGGGAAAATTCCTCGTGGTTTTTCTTCGGCACTCAGTCTTTTATGGGGTTCAAGTGTAATTTCTTCCCTGGATTCTCTGAGGTACTGCACTAAAATTTCTCCTTCTTTCCCTTCCTTTTCCCATCTTTCATTTCCTTCTTCCTTTTCTTACATCATTTCTTCCTTTTTCTTCTCTTGTTCTGTTTTTGTACGTAACTCAGATTAGCTTGAAAATTGCTATATACAGACCAGCCTGGCCTGGAATTCATGATCTTTCTTGCCTTGCCTCCAGATTCTCAAGTGCTGGGATTACAGGCATTTACTCACCTTACTATCTCTAAAATCACCAAGAATTTCACAATTATCTGTTACTCTTTTTGAAGAGGATGGAAGAGAGAAAGTTTGCAATTGTCTATTAGTTTCAGGGTTTTACAAACTGAAAGATTCCAAAAGAGAGAAAATACATTGAAGTGCCACCATGGGTAGAAAACAAAAACTCACCTCACTTCCCAGAATGTCCTTCTCCACACTCTCAGACTCATGATTTATTTCTTTTTCTTTCTTTCTTTCTTTCTTTCTTTTTTTTTTCTTTCTTTCTTTCTTTCTTTCTTTCTTTCTTTCTTTCTTTCTTTCTTCTTTCTTTCTTCTTCTTCTTTCTTTCTTTCTTTCTTTCTTTTTTTCTTTCTCTCTCTCTCTCTCTCCCTCCACCCCTCACCAATCCCCCTTGCACCCCCTCTTTTCCCCTTCCTTTCACCCCTCCCTCCCCTTCTCCAATATCTCCCCCTTTTCTCCTCCATTCCCTGGAGCATCCTTTTGTGTGAATGCCACACTTCCCTCTGAGTCCTCCACTCTAGTGAGGTGTAAGGATTCAGTGGCATTGCCCAGAGCCCTTTCTTGGACTCCCCTTTAGTATGGGAACGCTATTATGGGACTGTTAATCCCTTGCCTCTAAGGATCCTACTGCCTATGATCCATGCTAGACTTTGGGGGGTCGTTGACAGGTCAGTCATTGTGCAGGTCAGACTCATGATTCATTGTGCTACTTTACATGGCAAAGGAACCTTTGGGTGTGTGGTGGTCAAAATGAGGAAACCAAGATGGAGGATTATCTGAGACTATGCAAATGATCCTCCACATCATCACAGATGTTAAAGGTGGAATTCTATGAATACTATAGATTTATGTCAGAAAGATGGAGAGTACAAAGGATTTCCAGTTTAATATTGCTAGTGTTCAAAGAGAAAAGAAGAAAATGGTGAGCCAAAAATAGAATTGATTTCTAGAAACTGCAAATCGCTTTAGGCTGAGAAACTCAACTGACAACCAGCAGGAAAAAGACAACCTCAGTCTAAGCCATAAAGAACTGAGCTGGTCAACTATGCAGAAAAGAATGAAATGGGTCTTTGCCTATGACTTCCAAAAACATGTGGGGGTTATGTCAGTTGTTGATTTTAGTCCAGTGAAATGTGTGTCAGATCAGATCAAGGAACTCTAAAACTTAAGTTTGAAGCCACTCAGTTTGTGACAGTTGTAACAACATCCACAGAAAACTTCTACTCACAGTTTTTGACTGGGAGAGGAAGTTCAGTTTTAGCTGTCTTGAACTTGGTACACAACTGAGCTTGATCTTGAACTCTTGACCCAATTGTCTGACTCCAAAGTGCAAGAATTACAGGTGTGGTCCCTCACAGCCAATCCATCAGAATATAAGATTCTCAATTTATCAGGATATGTCAGGGGAAAGTCGACTTTTCCTTTGAAGACTGTGTTTTGTTGGGTTCCTTAATGATGATATTCTACAACTATCATATTTGTTAATCTTTTGGCCAGATATTTGACTTTTTATGTTTGCATAAGGAAATAAATACACAGGTTAGATTGCTGTGACCTTCTAAAAACTGGAAATTCAATAGTACTCTTGTGAATTCTGTTACAATCTGAGAAAATGTGGTCAGTAGCATCCTTTACTGTGCTTTCCTTTCACTGCTAGAGCTGTCAATCATCATGTATGGCTCAAGCACAGTCATGAAATGTGTTTTTCATCATTCATTAAAGATGACTTAGCACCTTTCATGTTGCCTATACCATGTTGTACTTTGAGATGAATCATTGTCAACCAATGAAGTAAATGGTCTTTTAGGGAAGTTATTATGTTCTGGGAGCTAAGGACTCTGTTACCAACACCTGTTATAGACCAGAGAGATGATCAAAAGTAAGCATTTTCCTTTGTTATGTGGAAACATTTCTCTTGATAGCTGAGTAGTATTCCATTGTGTATATGTACTACATTTTCATTATACATTTGTCTACTATTGGACATCTAGGCTGATTCCATTTCTTTGCTATTGTGAATAGAGTTTCAATGAACATGAATGTATATGTGTCTCTATAGTAAAATGTAACTTTCTTTGGGAATATCCCCAAGAGTAGTATAGCAGGGTGGTATGGCATTTTGATTTTTAATATTTTTGGGAATCTCCATACTGATCTCTAGAATCTCCATACTGATCTCTAAAGAGGCTGTACAAGTTTTCATTTCCACCAACAGTGTATGAGGATTCCCTTCTCTCTGCATTCTTGTCAGCATTTGTTGTTGTCTGTGTTCTGAATTTTAGCCATTCTGACTGGGGTGAGATGATATCTCATGGTGGCTTCAATTTTCATTTCCCTAACATTTTTAAAGATATTTGTTAGACATTTGAATTTCATTCTAAGTAAAATTTCTTTTATTCTAAGATCCATTTGTAAATTAGTTGTTTACCTTGTTGGTATTTAATTTTTTGAGTTCTTCAAATATATTCATATTGAATATATTTCTTAATTAATTATGAAATTAAAAAGCTCTGTCCAGTAAAAAATATTGTTAATTAAGCAAAAAACAAGCCCATGGAATGGGAGAAAATCTTCACTGACCACACATGTGATATATGAAACAATTCAATAATCCTACTTGTTGAGTGTTGATGCTATTTCCTGTGCATTTGGGGGTCCTATTCAGAAAATGTTGGCTTAGGCCAATGTATTCCCTATTCTTTCTTTTCTAGGATTTTTACAGTCTCTGGTATAACATTAGGTCTTTGATCCATTTGGAGTTAATTTTCATGCAGGGTGACAGCTAAGGGCCTAATTTCATTTTTCAGCACATAAATATCCAATTTTGCCAGCACCACTTGATGAAGATACCGTCCTTTTTCCAATGGTTTTTCTGGGCACCTATATCAAAAATCAGTTGACTGTAGGTGTATGAGCTTATATTGGGGTCTTCAACACATCCATTGATTGATGTGTCGGTTTTGCAGCCAGGACCAAGCAGTCTTATTACTATGGATTTGTAATACAGATTTTGATCTGATATGGTGATACTTCCAGCAGAGTTTTTATTACTTAGGATTGTTTTTACTACCCTGGGCCTTTTTGTGCTTCCATATGAGTTTTGAGAGTGATTTATCAATTTCTGGATTGAGGTCCATTTCATTTTTTCTTTTGACTTTTTTTCTTTTCATTTTGACTGTTGCATGTGCATGTGTGTGCAAGTGTGTGTGTGTGTATAGCTGTGCATGTAGATGTGTGTGTGTGTATGTGTATAGCTGTGCATGTAGATGTGTGTGTGTGTGTGTGTGTATAGCTGTGCATGTAGATGTGTGTGTATGTGTGTGTGTATGTGTATAGCTGTGCATGTAGATGTGTGTGTATGTGTGTGTGTATGTGTATAGCTGTGCATGTAGATGTGTGTGTGTGTGTGTGTGTGTGTGTGTGTGTGTGTGTGTGTGTGTATGGAGGTCCATGATTGAGAGAAGGAATCATCCTTGATCCTGCTTTACTTTAGTTATCCTTTTTAAGACAGTCTCTAGCAAAATTGAGTCCTCCTGACAGGGCTACTTTTACTAGCCACTTTGCTCTGGGGATTCCCAGGTTTTGCCTTTCATAGCTAGAATTAACAGTAGGCCATGCCTATCTGGCATCTTTAAAAAATTATTTTTTGTGTGTTTGTTGAAAATGGTCTTTTCTCAAATGTGTATTTTGGCACCTTTGTCAAAAATCAGGGAGCTAAAGGTGCGTGAGTTTATATCTGAATCTTCAATTTTCGCATATTGATAAATCAAAGTGTTTTTGTGCCAGTACCATGCTGTTTGTATTACTATGGTATGGTAATACCTCCAGAGTGTTTTGTTACTCAAGATTATCTTGATTGTCTGGGCTTCTGCACTTCTATATAAATTCTGAGATTTTTTTAAATTTCTGTGAAGAATTGCATTGGAATTTTGATTGAGATTGCATTGAATCTGTGTATTGCTTTGGCAGAATGCCCATTTTCACAATATTAGTCTAGAGATCCATAAATATGGGCAGGTCTTTTCATCTTCTTGTATCCTCTTCAACTTCTTTTTTCAGGTTTTTGAAGTTTTCATTCTACAAGTCTTTCACTTCCTTGATTAGATTTATTCCAAGGTATTTTTTCAAGTTTTTGTGAATGGAATTGTTTCCCAATAATCCAGTTAACTACTGAGATGTTGTTTCACACAATATATTGATTTTATATGTGTCATAGTTAAGCACAGGTGTCAATTTGACTGTTGAGGGTTTAAGCTCTGGGCACAGTTATAGAGAGTTAATGGTTAAGCCCAGAGCAAACCTGAAGGAGATTGTCCAGCTGGTGGGGAAGATCCAGCCCATGGTGGGTGGGATTAGGCCCTGGATAAATCACAGAGAGCTGGTTGAGAGACTTGGGATCCTTCTGTATACTTGGCCAGACATGCTGGTCTGGCAAGTAAGGATTGTCCAGCCGTTATGGTGACCAGTTCCCTCAGCCCTGGTGTTGGTGTGTGCTCTCCTGTCAAGATGGACTATGAACCGTAACCGGATTGTCATAAGAAAGTAAACTCCTTGTGTAATGGTCATTTATCAGCAACCAAGCAGGCGGACTGCAACAATATGTCTTTTAACTTTATATGGAATTAATTATATAGCACACTTTCTTTTCTATTTTCTTTAACACTGTGAGAGTCACCATGCTGCTATGTGTACTTTAGTCTGTCCTCTTTTGTCCCTGTTATCTATGACGTCAATATCTATGTGATGATATTAGTGAGGATTATCAAAGTGCAAAAAGAAAACAATTCTTACCTCAAAAGAGGTAATAGAGTTTCTCTGGAGCCAAATACGAGTGACTATACCTGAGAATACAGATTTAAGTTATGTCTAATTCCTTACTCCACATGGTAACAGTTTCATGAAGTTTTTCTAGTAAGAGAACAAAGAAAGTTATAAAATAAACACTTTTTAAATACATTGGTGGTCACATTGGGTATGGGAATTTCAGCAAAGGGGGAAATATATATTATAGTCTGTGAGGCTGTGTGATAACATTCTAAGACTTAGGGTCTGTGCATCTCAACAAATTTACCTAATAGTTACAATGGCTGAGGCCTTGTACAGAGATGGATAATAAAGAGGACATAAGATGGCCCAAAATAATTTGGCTCTGAACGAGCAACATTCTGACTTTTCTACAATCATCAGCTTTCCAGCAAGTCAAAGCGTCCTTGTACATGCAGTTTCTTTCCAGTAAATTTTATTCACAGAATCATAGCTTTTCCACATTATAAACAGGGCGCTGTTAAGAACATTTGAGTTTTGAACACTAGGAACTGCCACGTGTTAAGCCAACACAAGGTGAGGCTTTCCTGTAAAGAAACAATGGGAACAATGGGTCGGAGACAGGAAACCATCTAGAGGAAGCTGGCAGTCTTGGGCATAGCGTGTGAGGTAGGAGTAGGGGACCTGCGTCCAGAAAAGCAGGCGAGGTCTAGATCTTTTGCAAAGTGGGAGAGATGGGTTTCAGTGAAGGCCATAACAGACTAGATGCACAGGGGTTTAGAGAAACCGCTGTAGCACTGGCCTTATGGTGAACTGGAAGGGAAATCAGACAGGAGTCAGGAGGGCTATTCAGCACCACTTTCCACCATCCAGCATTCACTGTGTGGCAGCACTTACATGCTGAGATTCTCTTTACCTTCAGGAGCATTTCCCTGAGACTATGTCATTTTTCTTTCAACTTTTGAAAAACTTAGATCCTGGACCAGCTGGCATTTCCTTGGAACTCTAATGCCACAGTCACCAAACTCCATTGCAGCCTCAAAATACAGATAAAGAATTTTCACTACCATGTTATTTCATTTATATGGAAAAATCTGACTTCCCTTGTCTACATTTTTTTGAAGATGGGTTATGTGAGCACACCAGTGTGCTGGCAAGTCTTGTCCCATCATTAAGATGTGTGAAGTAATTCCAATAATAATAATTTGCTATAGTCAGGAAAAGAGAGAGAGAGAAAACAATGTTGTCTCTGCTACATTTATTTTTACTCTGTTGGAAAGTAACACTAACAAGATTTGTCTACCAGTTATACAATATTAGGTTCATGCCTTATACTCACATGCAAGTATTTGTTGAGATGTGACTAAAGCATGAGCACAAAACATAACAGAAAGAGAGAAAGAACCAAAGCCAGTTGGGCAAGTACATAGAGAACATTCCAAATAAGAAAAGCATTCCTTATAAAAGTAAAACCAACTACTGCAATTTTGCAAGTCAGTATTCAACTGGGTTGAGATTACCACCAGGGAGGTATTGAGTCTGATGCAATAAATTCAGACAAAACAGAGAACATGAATTTCCTGGCAGTACAGGCCGCGTGTAATTGATTCATGATTTGGCACTACTTTTCCATGGGATCAAGCAACTTCATGCCCATGTTGAGCAAAGAAATGACCCAGAGTCCAATTCACAGCCTGCTGTGGAATCTATGTCCTTAGAAACAACACTTAATTTGGGGACTTGATGGAACCTGAAGCCAAAGCAGTTTCTTTTTTTTTTTTATAACATTTTTTATTATTATTTCCGCTCATACAAACTTAGTAGGTACACTGGTTCCCTCCCTCCCTCCTCCTCCCCCCGACCCCCCTGCTCCCCCTCCCCTCACCCCTCCCTCCCCAACCCCCAGTGCCTCCCCACCAATCCCCAGAGAATCCTTTATTGTGCATGCCAGACTCTCCTCTGGACCCTCCTCTCCGATGACGTACAAGGACCCAGTGGCATTTCCCTGAACCCTTTCCTGTGTTCCCCTTAAGCATAGGAACACTACTGTGGCTGTCAATCCCTTGCCTCCAAGGATCTTGGTCCTAGATCAATAGTGTATTGGACATTGCGCAGGGCATGCAAAGTCCCTTAAAGAAATGGACCTTACAGATCTTTATCGAACTTTTCATCCACATACCAAAGAATACACATTTTTCTCAGCAGCACATGGAACTTTCTCCAAAATAGATCACATATTGGGCCACAAAATGAATCTACATATATACAGAAAAGTTGAAATTCTAACTTGTGCCCTATCAGACCACCACGGCCTAAAAATGCATTAAAGCAGTTTCATGGGCTTTGGGGTTCAGCGAGGAAGCCCAGACCGAAGCTTGACAGCATGTCCATTAACATGAATAAGGCAAGATATGGTGTTTTTTTAGTTTAATTATTTATTAAACTGAAAGCAAACCTTCTCACATAGATCTTATCATCAAATATCAAGTTGATTCTAGATGGTCAATGATAGGAGAAATCAGTGTGTGAAAATAACCAAGGGAACCTTTAGAGCCCAGTAGACTGGAAGAACTGTAGAATTCAATTATTAGAACGTATGGAGGGCCAGGAACTGGCTATTTAAAGATGTATGTTTCTGAAATTGCATCAAAGCACCAGAAGAAATAACTCATGCTGAAGTTTAGAAAATAATGAGGGTTTCTACGGTAGCCAAATTTTATGAGATAAACCAGAAGACCCAGGGGCTTTATAGATCAAATAATCATGAGTTCTTTGATTTTCCAGGTTAGAATGAGGTATGGGTATGTGTTAGCATTGTATACCTGTTGTGATAGTTTCATCTGTTAACTACACACTTTGAAGGAAGGCCTCTGGGCACACTTTTTTATTTATCTTATTTTTCTAGTTTTACAAGCATATTTACTATTTATCCCCATTCCCTTTTCCCACCCATCTTCCTTCCCCTCTTGTGATAGTTGATTCTGGGTGTCAACTTGACACACCTAGCATTAACTAAGATCAGTTGAGATCATCTGAAGAGATTACCTAGATCAATACACTTACAATACAAAGACCAGCCCTAGATCTCATTGAAACCTCTCAGTAGGTGGACCAGATAAAAGGAACCATAGAATAGGAGACTGGGAAGAAGAGAGATTCTCCAAGAATCCTCCAGCCTTCAGTTGTCACCTACTAACCTACTGGATGTCTGCCGTGACTTAGCCTGCCCGTGTCAACCACCAGCCATGTCACCTCCACCATGAAAGACTGTTTCTCCCCTCTGGAACTGTAAGCTGAATAAATCTCCCTTTCTCCCTTAAGTTGTTTGACTTTGAATGCTCTCTCACAGCAACAGTTAAGAGTAACCATTATACTTCTCTTCTTCAATCCATCCCACTCCCTCCCACCCGTCTACCTTCATAGACCCTAGGGCTCCCTCTGGCCTGTCTATTCTTTTTACTTTTTTATTTTTTCTATTTTTACAAGTATATTGACTACTTATCCCTGCTTCCCTACATTGTCTTTCCCTTCCATCCCTCCATCTCTCCCACTTTCCTGCCTGTCTGCTTCTGTGAATTCTGGGCACACTTATAAACACTTATTTAGTTAACTCAGGCCCTGAGGAGCCCTATAGGAAACTGTCTTAACTGCATAAATGATGTGAGAAGGCAAAGCTCCATGCTGGATGGGGCCCTTCCCTGGGAAGGTGGATAAAGATAGAGAACTAGATGAACAGAACAAAGCTGCAGCAAACTCTGAGTCAGTGTTGGTTCTGAACCCACTGCTCTTGCTGTAGACACGGCATAATTAGTTTCCCAGATCCAGGTGTTGACAATTTCTCCTGCTGTAATGGATTGTAGCATGAAATCATGAGCATGAATAGAAACCCCCTTGTTCTCCTCAATTTTGGATGGTAAGTATTCTTATGGCAATGCAGTATGAGAATAAGATATGTGAATACCAAATTATCATAATTTTCATGATTTCAATGCAACAAGATTGTCATCTCGTGGTTCTGGATATTTGGAATCCATACATTGATCTAACTGGGCTAAAATGAAAGAACAGGCGATTATCCATCTTTTCTAATGGTTGTTGAATGCAACTCACTTCCTTGCTGTCTACTAGTCTCTATTTCTTGGTTTCTCCCTTCAGGAATCACTTCCCTGCAGCCTCTGCTTCCATATTTGCCCCTCATTCTCTGACCAAGAATCCCTGTCCCTCATATGTGTATGAACTACTGGGGATAGATCCAGGGCCTCACATCAGAGAAGCACTCTATCATAGAGCTACATCCAAAGTCCTTTCAAACATATACATTTTAAGATACTATACAGCCCAGGTTGGTCTTCAACTCAGAGACCCCCTACCTCAGCCTCCGAGTGCTGGATTTACAGGTATGTGCCACTACACCTGGTTCTTCCATTTTTTTAAAGACCTTTGTGAGTATACTGAGTTCACCTAGATATTCTACAATTCTCTCCTTATGTTGTAATTCTTAATTAAATCACATTCGCATAGTCCTTTTGCCTTGAAAGGTAATATTCTCATGAGTTCTAGATATTAGGCATGGGCATGTTGGATGGTAAAGTGGTAAAGTAACTTAATTCTAGCTCTAAACTTAACTTTTTAATTTCTTGTCTTTTATTTAATGTTGTATACATAAATATAGTGACCTTATAGTATTTTCAACCCTTAATCCCAAATCCCATCCTCCCTCCTTTTCCTCTTAAAACACTTCATCTTCTCTGCCAAACTCTCTCCTATTTTCAAATCTTTTTGCTTGTGCAGCCCACTGTATTTCATCTAGTCTATCTTTGATAACATAGGCCTAACCCAATTCATCCTCCAACAAGCATCCTAGATCAGTGGGTATACCATTGAGGAAAGCATCTTCCTTCACTTCCCCATCAGCATTAGTCCTCATCAGTCTCTCAAAGAAGTGCGGAACTCCTTGAGATCTTTCTGATGTTATGGTGAGATAAGATAAAATAGTTCCTGTGTAATTCTTATATAAATATATATATATCTGCCATGAAATCATCTGTATCAGGACTGTGTCATGTCCAGAAGAAAATGCCTGTCCTACCACCTTCCCACTTCAGGCTCTTACAATTCTGCTGTCTCCTCTTACTCGATGTTCCCTTAGCCTTGGAGTGAGTGTGGGTGAGGCTTATATGTCCTGCTTAGGGACAAGCAGTCTGCAGACATTAATTTTCTCTGGCTTTAAAACACTAATGCTAAGGAAGAATGAGCAACAAGCTTCCTTCCTTACGATGACTACTTTACTGTGTCACTGGTGTATATAACAATGTTAGGAAGTATCAACAGAGCGAGTACTGGTTCCACCTTTAGAGTATATGACTACCTTAACCTCCAGTTCCTGACCATAGGAAATTCAGGTTGGCGGCACACATAACTTGGAAGCACACTGAGAATTTAGGAAACAATACAGAGGCATCTAAAGCTAGTGACTACCGGAAAGAAGTAGATCATATTAGCAAATCCACTGAGTTCTTAATTTCACTTCTTTTAGTGTTAGTTACATTTTCTTCTCATCAGCTTTAAATGTAAGTTGTTATTTTGGTCATATGAATGGAAAAGTTGTCTGTATCTTCTACTGCAGTAGCAAGTGCAATTGAGTGAAATTGAGAACCAAGTCTGTCATTCTTTTAAGAAATACATATTGCAACAGTATTAAATACAAAGGACAGAAAAATGAGGAACATTCAGTCCATAATCTCATGATCTAATGGTCGTCACAATCCCTATATGAGGAAGGCATATTATCTTCCACCTAGCTTAAAAATGACAAAACATGAAATAAAAAAGTTCTGTACACTTAAGACCAAGACTTCTTTCCCCCACATCATATAGCTTTTATGGCCTCAGACACATTTGTAAAAAGTAGTTACAGTTGGACTTTTTGCTTATATTTTATCAAATACTTACATTTGGTAAAATTGAATGAATTTATAACCTGTGTAAATATTTGCAAGTTTTCTTTTTCAGAAAGTCTTATGGAACAGCTCTTTAAAATTCTGAATGCTGGAGGGAGGGAACCGGTGTACCTACTAAGTTTGTATGAGCGGAAATAATAATAAAAAATATAAAAATAAAATAAAATAAAATTCTGAATGCTACTGATTTGCCTCTTGGCCATGGTTCTAACATGCAAGGCCCTCCTTACAGTAATATATACAGTTTATAATTTAGATTTCCAAGAAAACTTACACTCACTAAATGAAATTCTACTCTTGTTTTGAGTATTTAATCACCATTATAGAACTTTTGTAACAAAGTCAAGAAAGTAGCCTGACTACCCCACTTTTTTTTGCTCCTAATCCTAAGTAGCAACTTGAGAACCCAAATCATCTGTCTCCTATGCTGAAGAATCAGCATTTAAGACATATCTCAGCCAACTAACTCATTACTCAGAAGACCAGGAGTCTGTAGAATGGAGACCAAGCTGTCTTATGTGGCCTAAGGTATTCTAAGAGATACCATCCTGTCAAGCAGTATAGAATGAGACAGAGCTCCTAAAGGTATTCCATGAAAGGCAAACATTTCTATCTTACACTTGTATATATATTATATTATAATTGTGTGAGTATATATGTATAGAAAACTCTTGGCAGATTATCAAACCTCTTTCCCTTTTCTTGGTCTTTGCTATGAATTAGTCTCTTAGAAGGAAAGACTATCTAAAACTTCTCATCAGCTGCTAACACATGGAATCTCAGTTTCAAATCAATATTGAAAACACAAGTTTGCTAAGACTCCACCAATGCCAAATTCAAATACTCTGGAATAATTTAAATAAATCTTGAAGGAAAACTAAATATTGTTTATAATATAGCTAAAGCCCTCAAAGAAAAGTCTTATCTAGACAAGCGCTATTGCTTCTTTGCTCTTCTAGACTTAATCCAACCATCTTTCATTGCAAGGAAGCAGTTATCTTGAATAAACTCCACTCTCTTAGGGAAAACAAATGCTGCATTTGGGAACAGGCTGGCCTTTCAAAGAGGCTCTGTATTCATCATGCACCCCATTCCTCTGTTTTAAGAAGTCATTATCCTTGCCAGGAAGCACATTTCCAGTTTGTTTAAAGTATTTAAGATTAAAAGATTAGACAAGTACTTAGAATCCAAATCTGGTTTTAATGAAACAAACAGAGATTTTTTTAAATCCCCCAAATATAGATGGTAAAAGAAAAATTAATTATAGTGGCCACTGCTCTTCTTCAGCGCTTAAACCTGTCTTCAAGTTAGAGTACATGACCAGTGCGATGAGCTCAGAATCCCTCTACCTAGAAACAAACCGAAAAGACCACAAAGAAAGCTCTAAGGAATTTCAGGTCATAGACCTTTTCCTTCGTGGCACCAGGAAGAAGACTCTAGTCTACCAGTAACCATATCATATCGCCTCTGTTTCCTGTCCATTGTTCCTTCTGTGAACAACTTGGCACTAAGGATGATGCCCTATTTACCTCTGGGATCCAATCCCTTCATCTGGCATCTCGTCGATGTTCCATGAAAATATTAGTTTCTTGAGTGTATAAAAATAAACAACAGAGCTTCTGAAAAGTCCTGTTACCATTTTTATATATGTTATCATTTGAATACCCTAACAACAGTTTGAATCCTAAGAGCAAGAAGTGAGTAAATTATCTGTTTGATGACAGTAACTGAAGCACAGGAAGGCTATGTTCAGCCGGTTACAAAGATGATAAGTGGGAAAATCAAGAATAAGATTGCAAACTTGGTGCAAAGTTGAGTTCCTATTATGACATGCAGAAAATTTAGGAAGCCAAATCATACACAGTTTTGGTAATTAACAAATCGTAGAAGTTATGGAGGTAATAATTTGGATTAAAAAGGATAATTAAATTTTCAATTTTAGAGAAAACACCTAATAGTTGTGTTAAATAGTCAAATGCCTAAAATTGCGAAGATAAGAACTATTTCAAAAGGATAATTTTAGGTAATAATTTCCCATTGCTTTGACTTACACTAATGTCATTTTCTTAATAAACATTAGTGTATCTTATCATCATATCCCACTATTAATACTCTTTTCAGCCATCACATATGTAGCAATGAGAATGAACTGCAAACACAGGGCTCTATTTGGGCCCTACTGGTTACATAGCAAATCAGCTGAGAGACTTTGAATGATATAGACAACCAAGCCACAAGCCACAGGTTTATGCCAGATCTTTGGAACCAACATCACAAGCACCTGCATTTCTGAAAGTTCTTAGGACAGTCATTCTTTAGAGAAACAGACTTGCATAGCAAGAAGAAGCTTAATTTTATATTAAATTATCTTTATCTCATGAATGAATGAATTAACCCAGGATCATGAATAAATATGTCTTAAGTTGGTAACATAGGGAACAGTGTAAGTTGAAACCATTTCACTGGCAAATCTTACAACTAGCTTAATGGGTCACAGAAAATATGACAGTATTATGCATAATAAAGATGGGATATTTGCTTTGGTGTGTATATGTTTGAACTACATCACAATGTAAAATACATTGACTTCGAGTTCAGAACTAAAACATTCAATAAATGCTGATTTGTGTGGGTGTTTATCCCCAAAAGTCCTGGAAGGCAGAGGCTACAGGGGAAACAGATAATGAAGTGTTCTCATTTCCTATTTTACTTAGGACCGGGTTTATGGATCAGTCATTCTTTAGAGAAATAGACTCACGTAGTAAGAAGAAGCTTAATTTTATATTAAATTATCTTTATCTCATGAATGAACGAATTACCCCAGGATCATGAATAAATGTGTCTTAAGTTGGAAACACAGGGAACATTTGTATTTCAATGGAAAAAGATGTGGTCTCCATCACATCGGTCTAGTATTTCTATGTTGTTTTAGTATGCCTAATAGTTTTGTGAAAATAATACTGCATCCCTGAAGATTATAGGTACTGAAAGAAACAAGTGCTTGTCTTTATGTTTGTAAAAGCTGTCTGAATAGAGTCCAGTTGATTTCTTTTCCCAATTCAGAAAAAGTTAGTAGTCTCCATACACATCCATTTTAGCATCCTTAATTTCAATGCGCAATTGTGTGACTTCTTTGAACAATTCACACTGTCACATAGTTCCAACATTATAAACTCAATAAAATATTAAACAATGATCATTTTTAGGAGTCATACGCTTATTTTTTGAAAATTAAGTTTTAAATATATAGTTCTCTCTTGAGAACATGGCAGGGCTTTTTATTTTGTGGTCTTTTCTTTCTGCTGACCAAACTGCTGCCACTTCCTGACCCCAAACCACCCTTGCAGCCTACCATAGTCCAGCCACAAATGGGATCTGAATCCACCACAGATGTTGGACATGAACTTAATTCAAGAAAACCATGCCCCTGGCTAAGGTTAAGCAATACTATGACATGTTTGTGGTTTCATGCAAAGCAGTGTGCTTAGTAATGACAGTTTGGAAATCAAATTGCACAGAAAAATATCAAACTAATGAACTTTCTAGCTCATCTACTTTTTTCCTAACAGACTCAATATTCAGTACACTTTTCTGATCATATATCTTACTCAGTGAACACTTACAGGGGACTTCCATTTCTGGCCCCATAATGGGATAGATTTGGTGAAAAAAATCCCTCTGTAAAATACCTAGAATGGCAGGAAACATCAAGCAAACATTCTTTTAACCACAAAGCTCAGCTTAAAAAATTAAGACAAATGTAGAACAATGGCTAGATAGCTCTATGCAAAATAAGGGCTCCAAATAGTTCAATGTGGAATATAGACCTCAATGTAAAATGTTAGAATCATAAAACTCTTAGAAGATAGTAAAGATAATGTAGATGTCATGGGGAAGACTGATTACATTCTAGATATAATAAAAGAGACACCATCTGAAACAGCAATAATATATGCTAGATTCATTTAAAAATAAAAACTTGCTTTGCAAAGGACTGTTAAGGGAATGGGCGGACCCGTCACAGACCAGGAGAAACTATTGCCAAAAAAAAAAAAAAAATCCAAGAAAGAGTTTAAAACTAAACACATCTTCTAAAGAAGATGGAGAAATGACATCTTAGGTAAATACACTCAGCAACATATCTCAACGAGGAATCACAAATACCATTAAGTATCAAGATTCTATGTTCACTGATTAGACTGGCTGAAATTCCAAATACCAACAATCTCAAATTCTAATAAGGATGTGGAGCAGCAGAAAAAGCAGTATGCTTATTTTGGAAGAGCATTTCACAGTTTCTTACAACGCTAAGTGTTCTCTTATTATATAGTTTAGAAATTTCGGTCCTTGGCATTTACCCAAATAAGTTGGAAACTTTTCTAGAAAAATATGAATACCAACATTAATGGCAGCTAGGTCCACGACTATGAAAACTTGAAAGTAATCAAGATGCCCTTCAGTTAGTTAATTATAGGGAACAAGATGTCCTTTGGTAGGTCAACTGAGGCTCAGAAATAACAAAATGTTATTCAGCACTAAAAAGAAACGAGTTATCTAGCCATGAAAAAAACATGGACCAAAGTAATGAACATTTCCTTTTTCATTTTTATGTGCATGTGAAAAGGTTGCACATGTATACATGCATGTTTGAATGTGAATGTGTATGGGCAAATGTGTGTAGGGTGGGTATGGGTGCACATGTATGTGTAAACATGTGTATTTGGTAATATTGGATTAATATTGAGAATTATCCTCAATCATCTTTCATCTTTTGTTTTTCAAATAAGCCTCTGATAAAACTGAGTTCACCAATATAGTTAGCCATCTTACTGTGGGGATTCAATTGGTGGACTGCCACACGCACCCATTAGTTATATGAGACTTGGTTATCTGAACTCCAGTTATTTTGCTTGCATGGCAACCACAGAGCCATCTCTAGTCCTGCAATGCATATTTCTAAGTGAAAGAAGCCAATGTAAAAGACAAATTACTATGTTTAAAATTATATGACACTCTGAAAAGAGACAAAACTGGAGACAATAAAAATATAATTGATTACCGAAGGATTCAGGTGAGCAACAGACCAGTAAGCAGAAGGATATTCTAATGATTGGCACACACATCAATATATATTTGTCCAAAGAACAACAGTGAAATTTATTGTAAGTCACATATCATGGGGAAAAAGGATGTATTAGCATTCATAAATCATGTGCTGGGTCTAGTGAGAATTAATGTATTACTGATTACAATTATGCTTTTCTCCCATACCATTTCTTACTTCAATCAAATTAAAAATACTGGGTTGCACAAAGCTTGATAAAGAAGCTGGTATCTCTTGTTCCCAGGGCCTCTTCAAAATCCTGATACAGTAAAACTATCAATTAAAAGACCCAGATTACCAGTAACCTCATTATTTTTATATTTAACAGTATCCCCCAACTTTAGCTCTTAATTCTGCTTCCTATGTGCATACCTTTAATAAATATAAGCTTGGAAGTCCTGTTTATTCCTGCTACATCTAGTCTAAAAATCATAACACTTTATTGTATAAAGAGGATGACCATCAAATTCTAAATATGCACTAATGGAATGTAGCACAAAACTTCTTATATGTAGTAACTTTAGCTATTTGTCCCTATCAACTTTATCAATAAATAATCCTTTATCCTTTATCAATTCTTATTCATATACAGAAACACATATTATTACTTCTACCAACAAAAACTTTAGACATAATATGATAAATTTCTACACTATTAAAAACTGAGCACCCTTGACTAACTGGTGGGGAATCGGAATTATTACTAGGATTTAATGTTGAAGAAATAACATCATTTGTTTTATTCATTGTTAATAAATACTTAGCAACTATTATTTTCCTGGTAGTAATTCAAACTGTACTCACCAGAAATATTTACAATCAACTTTGAAATAAAAAATCCTATAGCTTATCACTGCATCTATGAATTCTAGCATTATGGGTTGCCATAGGTTGCCTGATACATCTATAATAAACAAAATCTTACCTCTAACATTGGCCTTATGTTTGACATGTTTTCATACATATTGTTGTATTGAATATCCCCTTACACATAAAATGTCTGATGAAATAACTACTTCAATAGAGTAAATAATACAAATTTAATCCTTCTTCCTTCTAGTACTGCAGAAATTGAATCAATTAAGAATTCACAATTTTTGTGTTACCTATTTTACTGTATTCTGTAGGAAAAAGGGAAGGAAAAGAGGTGGGAGAAATAAGGAAAAGGGGAGAGGAAGAGAAAGAGAGGAAAAGAAAGAAAAAAGAGAAAGAGAGAAAGAAAGGAAAAGGGAAGGGAGGGAAAAGGGAAGGGAAGGGAAAAGCGAAGGGAAGGGAAAAGGGAAGGGAAGGAAAAAGGGAAGGGAAGGGAAAAGGGAAGGGAAGGGAAAAGGGAAGGGAAGGAAAAAGGGAAGGAAAGGGAAGGAAGTGGAAGGTAAAAGGAAGGGAAGAAAGATGAAGGGAAGGAAGAAAATGGGGAAGCAGAGAGGGAGGGGAAGCAGAGAGGGAGGGAAGAAAGGGAGCAAGGAAGGGAGAGGAGAAAACGAAGCCTAAGTTCTGGCAGAACTGAAGCTATTCCTTTGAATTTGTGATTCAATGTGAAACTTCACCTTGGGACTGGATGGCACGACGCATACAACCTTTGCCTTTAGATTTACAGTCTAGTGTTTACTAAGCCGACTTTCCTGTGTTCGTTAACCATTGACTATACTCAACAAAGCCTCAGAGACATGGGAACGTTATATTATTCAAAAAATTAAGTTGGAGCAAGTCTTCTTACCCAAATATTGAAATAACACATAATTCTGATTTTATACAGTATAGGGTTTAGTAAACTGAAGGACCACTCCACAACTCATTCTGTGAGCAGCATAGTGTTGACACACCTCACAATCTATGTTAACATGACTTCGTACTGATCCTTTGTCTTCATCATGACATTTTCCTGGTTTTGTTCATTTCTTTGGATTATAGGCATTTCCTAAGTAACAAGCTATTCTCCTTTCAGGCTCCACCCTACAATCATTTCAGTCCCTCTTGAACTACATCATCTTAATGCTTGATCAGTTCTAATCAGTACAACCCCTTTGAAAGACCTATCTTAAATAAAGTTTCCAATTCCGTGAATTCATACTTAACTTTCTCTGTCTTCAGAAGCACTTGCAAAGTGTTGCAGGCTGGCATTCTCCTACTGCAGTGAGCAGTTGTCCCACCAACAGAATATGTTGGAAATGTTTCTGGAGCCAGCTTTTCACCTGTCAAAAAGACAGATTCGCTATGAAATGCTTTCCTTCAGGCATAAGGGAATGATCATTATCTTCATCCTGTGACTACTGGAAAGAGAGAACCAAGGGTATCTTCGGGGATCATCCTGGATTGCTCTACCTCCTTATTGCTTTGTTCTGGGTTTTCCCAAGCTCCGTCTTCCAGGTCCTGAAGTGCAGGCTACTGCCATTTTCCATCTGGCATTTTTATGTGGAATCTAGGATCCAAAAGCAGGTCCTTCTGCTTGTGAAACAGAGGATTAACCCCTGAGTCATCTTTCCATCTCTCCAGCCCAAAGTCTGACACTGCTTAAAGTCTCTTTCCAGTAGTCATATGTTAACATAGACTATGAGGTGTCGACGAACGTGGGGTTGACAGATTTATTCTTTTACGTTTGATATCAAGACTGTGCTATTCACAGAAAAGAACTCTGTAAATAATTTGAAGTTATGCATTAAGTCAATTATGGCAGCAGAATAATAAATTATTTGCAGATATATTTGACACACATAAATTATGATTTCTTTGAAAAAGACCTTCAGGGCTGGAGAAATGGATTCTGGGTTCCACATAAAAACACCAACCGGATATGGCAGCAGCTTGCACTTCCAGCTCTTGTTAGTGAAGCCTGGGCAAAATAAAAATGAGGTAGAAGCAATCCAGGATGACACCCGAACTCACCCTTGGTCCTCTACAAGAACAAACAGTGCCTTCTGATTCACATAATTACACACACACACACGCACACACACACACACACACACACACACATACACATATGCGCACACATGCACAAATACACAAATAAATAAATAGATAGATAAATGCATACATAAAAAAGAAAAAAGTAAAAGACCTTCAATCACCAAAGTTTTCAGAAACATAAAGAACCTAATAATAAATCTACTAAAATATATATTGATGGAGAAAAAATTTTAAATGCTCTTACAAGCAGTAAACAAAATATGAATAAATAAAGAATTAAAAGATATATTGTCAAAAAGATGTTCTCAAAACCACACAAAAATCTAAAATGAATTATGAGCACACAAATTAATTTGGGTTTTATTATCTTGGTGATGGAGTGCCTAACTACAAATTGAAAATAGAATGTGAAAAATAAACTTTCTAGGATTGAACAAAATGCTTCTAGAAGCAACATGATGGATGATGGTCATTACTTGTTGTCCACAATTATTAAAAAACTGTAATGATTGAGATTAAATAGGGTGTGCACAAGAAAAAATATAATATTATCAACAAGACAGAATAGATAGTCTAGAAATTAATTATTAAACATGTGCACTTAATGTGATATATGACTGTAAAATCAATGGTAATAATTTTAAAAGGCACTGGGAAAACTGTTGTCCATATTTTTTAAATATAAAATTAGGTATCTTCTACATCAAACTCAAAGTTCAAGTAGGCATTTTTATAGAAACTGGTAAGTTCAATTCATATGACATTTTAAGAGTTCTGGAGCAAAAGGATGGAAGGAGCAATGATTTGCAAGATACTCCACACAAGTTAGGGCCGAAGCAATCATAATTGGACTTTGCACGCCCGACACAATGTCCAACACACTATTGACCTCACAAAGTCTAGCGTTTGGTAAAGGCACCAAGATCCTTGGAGGCAAGGAACTGACAGCCATAGTAGTGTTCCTTTGCTTAAGGGGAACACAGGAAAGGGTTCAGGGAAATGCCACTGGGTCCTTGTATGTCATTGGAGAGAACGGCCCAGAGGAGAGTCTGGCATGCACATTAAAGGATTCTCCGGGGTTTGGGGGGGAGGCACTGGGGGATGGGGAGGGAGGGGTGAGGGGAGAGGAGCAGGGGGATCGGGGTGAGGAGGAGGGAGGGAGAGAATCGGTGTACCTATTAAGTTTGTATGAGAGGAAATAATAATAAAAAATGTTAAAAAAAAAGAAAACATGGGAAGAATTATATCACCTAATTAAAAGCACACCATAAAAGTAATATGGTAACAAAAATAGTGCAGTTTTGTACTCAGGACAGACACAGGACAATGGAACAAAACTGAACTCCCCAATGTGCACGATTTATGTTAGACAAGTTGAAACATGAACAGCCTTTCAAACAAATGACTGGGAACATTAAATATTTACACAGACCATGACAAAGTCCACCTTTTAAAGCACATGATTAATTTAAAATAAACTACATTTAATTTTTTTAATTATACATTTTTAAAAATATAGTAGAAAATCTTGGTAATCTTGGTTAATAAATCTAATTAATAAAATATAGAAAACAGTTTAACTAGTACTAAATTAAACTTTAGAAATAAATAAAAATATATCAGAAAATCACAATGTATATGGGCTGAATTTGCCCAGCAAGTAACAGATGGGGTAAGGCTGGGGTGTCCTTTGTATGCCAAGGACTGTATATGAATGGGGTAGAAGCAAGAAACTTGTGGAGTGAGTTGTCGGGTCTACAGTGATTCAATCTTCAAAATGGGGACAGTGTCCAAGGGCATGGCAGAGCAGAATGTCACAGGACATTAGCTGGAGGGTCATGATCTTCCCTTGAAAGTCAAATGTCTCGGAAGTCACATGCCTTGGTGAGTAGCCACTGAGTTACATTACAAGGAACAGCCGCAGAAAACCACAGAGAAAGCATTCACATGCTGACTTTGAGACAATGAGTAATTTCACATTGTAGAATGTCTCCATCAATTCTTTCTACATTCATCTCATTCTGTATTTCAAGAAAGCAACATCCCAGAAGACCACTATGAAGGAAGTAGCTCACTCAAGGAATCAACCCACAATGGAAATCACTAGTTATTGCTGAACGAGCATCTTTATTTTCAATTACTCTTGCATGCCATAGAGTCAGTACAGTGAGTGTATGTGGAACCCTAAATTTAGATTCACACATTGAGTCAATTCATATGATTCACCATGTCCTACCTAACCCTATTACCTTCTTCATGATTTTTTCTTGTACATGGACACTGAGTCTGTCTCTGGCTTAGGAAATCTGTAGTTTCCTAACTTATTCTTATGTTCACCTCCATACGTCCACATTACCTACCTAGAAGACAGACATGCTCATTTTATTTTCATTACATTCCCTTGTACATTTCTGACAGACACTTTAATAACTTAAAATTATGAAACAATGTTGAATTTTCTCAATATTATTCTTTTGAAGATAATTTAAACGTGACATTCTACTTGAAGTTCACAAATGAAAAAAATTAGATAATATTTCTGCATGACTTTTAATGCTCTTGTATATTTTCCCCAAGACAGATAATAGGAATTGAAAGCATGTCCGCCCATATATTGCCATAAGACATAACAGTTGACATATTGACCTGTCAAGACTGATCCACTGGCAGATGCTTCTTCAAAGATGACCATATGTGTATCTCTTAGCTCAAGTAGGTATTGCTAAGCTAAAGTAGGACAATAACTAATGAGCTAGAAGAATTTTCTGTAAGTGGCTCCAGACTGCTAACAGAATCCTCATTTAATCTTCTGGTACTTCCTATTACTCAATAAAGATTTTTTTCTCTGACTTTAATTTTTCATTCTTCAGTTAAACTTTGTTGTTTAATTCTAGGTCTATAATATTAAACTTCCTCTTCTTCTTCTCCTCCTCCTTCTCCTCCTTCTTCTCCTTCTTCTCCTTCTTCTTTTTCTTCTTCCTCTTCCTCTGCTTCCTTTCCTCCTCCTCATCCTTCTTTGATTCTCCTCATTCTATAACCCCACCGGTGACTGGATGGGGTAGGGGAAACAGTGATGTGAGAGGAGAGTGGCTCATCCAAATCAAGTGCTGGCCTCTGCATTTGCACATCGATGTCCCCAGGAGTTTCAACAGAGTCCTGCAGTCACAGCCCTGAAGCGAATGATGACAGCTGACATTTATTGACATCTGTGTGGAGAAGTCCATTGGACTCCACATCAACCTTCGAAGTGGATATGTTATTCAAAGCATTCTTCCTATTGCAGAGGTGAGAGTACAGGTTCAAATGTTCCCAGATCATACCCTTAATAAACAGGAGATCCAGGACTTAAATCCAACTATATCTACTGGAAAACTGACATGTTCTGCCTTGCTTTATACCTTGATTATGCAAAGAACAAGTTTTTTCACTATAATCATATCAGTCTATTTTTCCTCCAATTTCTAGACGTGGAACTAACTTTTCTACATGGTGTAACAGAGGTTAGATAAGAATGAATAAGGCAAAGCCAAACACTAAAACATCCCTTCTCAAAGATATTAATGATTACCACATTGCTAAATTGTTTCTCCATCCTTGTATTACATATTTAATGTGTCTTCAGCTTTTTTCTGTCCTCAAGTATATTTTCGCTTTGATTACAGAACAACATAGTCATAGGTTATCCTCTAGCCTTTCTTGAATTTCTTTTCAGTGTCTTCTGCTAGTAGTTTCTTTCCTATTTGTAAATTTTGGCATGCTACATGGTGTAGTATCTGGAGGAATTTTGTCTATGATCACTTCTGGGTAATCTCATAAATCAAATGGAATTAATTACAGTGCTATTAATTAGGTGATGAATTTTTAAAATTATGTGCCTAGACAAGACCTTTTCCTTAGGAAATGAGCTTACACCACATGCCTCCCTCTTTATCTACTTGCCATTATCAGCAAGCTTTGTCCTCTCATTTCCTTTACACTTTATATTTTGATAATAAAATAAACATTTTATTAATGAAAGTCTTAACAACATGTGCACCACAACAAAAGTAACAACTAATATTAAATCAAAAGCCTACAAAGAATATGTATCATATAACCTGAACATTTTAAACTTTATATAAAAGTGGCATTATAAAATGCAAAATTAAACTATTTGTTTATAAAATGCAAAGTTAAACTCATTGCTCATTGCTCATACAGAGAAACTTAGCAATAGTAAAATAGATGATGCTTAGTTTTAGTTCTTCTGGAAAACAGACCTAAGATGGATTCTTTTTTTAAGTGATTCTAAGAACAAATATAAACCTAAGAAAGGAGCCGCAACAGTTCTGATGTTTATCCTTACAAATCCTTCCTTATATATCACTAGTCATAATAGCAATTAATTTCTCTTGATTTATTTCTCCATCACCATCTTTATCAAATTCTTCTATTATAGCCTGAAGTTCTTCATCACTCTTATTTTCTCCCAATTCTCTGGTGACATGTCGCAAATTCCTCAAGCTTATTTTACCCGAGTCGCCATTATCAAATAGCTTAAATGCCTTCAGTATTTTTTCATGTAGCTCTCTTTCCAACAGCCAGTCTGTCACAACTTTGTGAAAATCTCCAAAAGAGATTTTCTCTGTGGCCTCTCTTTTTAGGAATCTTCAGTTCAGCCACTTTTTTAACATCAAACCCCGACTTTCATTGCCATTTTCAATTCGTGATAATCTATTGCTCCATCTTTGTCCGTATCAAATAGCCCAAAAGCATCTTTAATTTCTTGTTTCTGTTCTACAGATAATTCTCTTCTTTTTTCTCTTTGTTTGTCTACCACAAGTTCACTTCTCAGAGCTAAACTCATTTTCTCTTTGGACACACCTTGTTCATAAGCACTGCTCTGAGCCTCACCCCTCTTGGCACGCAAGCACTACTCAACCTACACTTTTCAAAACAAAACAAAAACAAACATTATATCCTTGCGTCACCCAAGCATCCTAAAATATGCTACCCCTCTCCACACAAAAAGCCATTTTCTCTTTTTTTCTTCTTAGCACTTGTCACTACGTAGTATAATTATGTACTTTAATTTACTTATTAGATACACTGAACAAGCATCTCTCTTTTCTTTTTTCTCTACTGAATTTGGTATATTTAGAATAGTGCATGGAATATAGTTGCTCAGTAATCACTAAGTAAATGGAAGATCCCTTTTTACAGTGGATAAACAATTGTTTCAGAATTGCCTTTATCAGGGTCATGATTTAATGAGTTAATAACTGAACCCAAGGAGGTGAGATATTAATCTCTCACACATGCTCAATATTAAATTCTGCCTCTGTGTCAAGGGGTTTTGTGTGGTCACGTACATTCTGAAGCTTTTATGTTATGAATGATGTTTTGAGGAATGTGGTGCTATGCTTTCAAGACAGACTTAGTTCTCTACCAACACATTACCAAACAAGTGTCAAAAGGTTAGGAAGTGTCTGGGTGACATCTTAGCTCAGGCATCTTATTTCCAGATAATCTGCTTCAGAGAATTTGAATCATAGCAAAAGGGAAATGTGTAACACTTCCACTCCACTCCTTCCTGTCACCTCCTCTTTCCTCTGACTTTGCAAACAGTTCTGGAACACTATTTCTGCAGATGCATAGAAATTAGAGGCTTGTGACATCGTGTGACTCCTCTCAAAATAAGATCTGGTTTCCCATCAGAAAGTCCATTTGCCTCTTTGACTCTAGAAGAGAACATCTTTGGAGCCTCAACAGCATTGCATAGTTGCCAGTGGATGTGTGTAACTCAGGTGAAATCTCTTCCACACACTGCCCCCAGACACTTTTCCTCTCTAATCACCTTCTGTTGATTTTGTCTAGTCTCGGAAATACATTATCATCCAGCCAACTCTCTAACGGGAAAATATTTACTTTCTGAGGTATTTTGTTCTCTCTGTCCCAAATGTTACTTCCTATTCACCTGTTTAACACCTGTGGTAGATAGCTACTGGTGTCAATTTGGCAATTGAAGGCTTTGTCTCCAAGGGAACATTTGTAAAGAATTAGTAGTTAAGCCCTAAGCAAGTCTTCAGGAAGTTGAGTAGCTGATAAGGGAGACCCGTCCTTGGGTTGCCCCTTCCTCTGAGCAGGAGCATAAAGTGAAAGCAACTGATTAATGAAGTTGGACAGACGTGCTGTTTGCCCCTCTCTTGGCAGCATTGCCTCAGCTCCTCATGTTGGTGTGTGGACTCTCCTTGTCTCATAAAATGCTAGCGGGTTCCCTGTAATTCCAGCCCCAGAAGGAAGACGCCGGTAATTCTTAGAGCAAGCTGACTAGCCAGAGTCATGCTCTGGGTCTAACTACAGACCCAGGTTCAAAACAGCAAGATGAAACACATGTGCACTCACATGCACAAGCACACACGTGTGTCCACCCACATTCGAAATATCCATGTCCATATCATGCTCTTGAACTTCTCAGGTTCCGGAGTTGAGACTCGACATTTCTTTAGAAGTTACCTATTCTCAGGTATTCAGTTATAGCAACAAAACGTGTATTATGATAGGATGTATTTCTTATATATGCAGAAAGATTTTAAAAGTTTGTATTCATTCTTTAATACCTCCCCAAATTCTCCTAGTCTTGACAAATCCTTCCTTCTCTGGACTCCCATGTTAGACTGTGTAGGCCTTAGCATAAGCTACAGGCTCTACTGACCAGTTACAAGCTGTACCATTCCAGATAATCTTCCTGGGAAGGGATTTGGTAGAACATTAAATCTTCAGAACATCAGAATAAGGAAGGAGACTGAGGAAATTTTTTATAGACATAGTTTTATAACTGACTTGCTTATGCCTGGGACTCATTTGGACCAGAATTGAGATCATGCAAGAAAGTATTTGTAATTTTATGCTGAGAATTCAAATCCCCTATTTCTGGTTCTAACTTCTAAAACTTTCATGCTACCCCCCTCCAGGGAAACTTCGAACACAAGTTCCTCCCAGTGGCAAGTGTACACTGTCTCCAAGTTCCTGCCCTGGCATAGAAACCTCTCTACCACCCCCCACACATGCCAGCCAGCCTGCATTTGTGACTTGCAGCTCCTTGCTGCATAGGATCCCAGGAGAGAATGATTATTTGGATCTTCAGCACATTTCACAAGAGTTTCTTGCTCTAATTGTTTTAAGTTTGTCATTAACAATGTTATTGTTTTCAGAATGCCTTGGCAAAGTAAGTTTTCAATGTTTTTTTTTTTCTCACAGTCCTTTAAATCACTTACTTCACTTTAATGAATAATTCTGTCTATGGGTTACCTTCTTCATTCTTCCTGAGGCAATTATTTAATTCTGATCTTGAAACACTAACTAGCCACAAACAAACAAAACTAGATTTTAGGATATCTCACGAGGAAAAATATTAACAACCAATGTCCTTGATTTTCTTCTTCTGACTTTCCACTTTCTCTCTCTCTCTCTCTCTCTCTCTCTCTCTCTCTCTCTCTCTCTCTCTCCCCCTGTCTTCCTCCCCCCCCTCTCTCTCCATTCATATAGAGGCCACTGGTCAACCTCAGATATCATCCTCAATCAACATCTACCAAGCATTTTTTGAGATAGTATCTCTAACTAAACCTGGAACCTTTCATATACACTGATAAGCCTGTGAAACCTAGAAAATTCCTGTCTCTACTTCCCCAATACTGGATTGCAGACACATCATTATACCCAGCTTCTTTTGTTTGTTTTTAGCATTAATTCTAGAAATCAAACATAGACCCTCATTATTTAAGCACTTCTCCTACTAAGCCAATTCCTCAGCCCTATTTCAATCTGTTCCAATTCCCAAAGCCTTTATCTGAGAGGAAGATCTCAGATAATTGGCCAAATAGGTAAGAGCGTGGATTTGACACCAGATATTGGGAAAAAGTCAGAGTTCCTGCTTCCTAATTCCTAATTTGGAGGAAATTCTTTAATGGCATCTATTAGTCTCATCTGGAGAATGGGAAAAATGTTAACACCTGGAGTAAGGTGGGACTTGGAAAAGTTTGACAGTGTTCCTCTCCATGTATTACTTTTCTCAGTACTATAATCAAATGCCCATCAGAAGCAAACGGGGTGGGAGGATTTACACGGGCTCACAGTGTCGGGGAGAGGGGGGTTTCTCCCCATTATGGCAAAGAAGACGTGGTGAAAGGAGCAGCTCTGTGTCAGCAGAGGCATCAAGATGCTTATTACACCTTGGTGGATCAGGGAGCAGAAAGCAGGACAGGAAGTGAAGATAGGCTAGAATCCCAAAGGTCAGTCCCTAGTGGTCTGTGTCTGCCAGCTGCACATAAAGTTTCCACAGCCTCCCCAAACAACATCACCAACTGGAAACCAAATGTTGAAACACATGAGCCAGTGGAAGACAATTCCATTCGGATCACAACATTTAGTTATTTAGTTATTATCTACAACAATGACTGACCAATGATTGAGCATGGCACATTGTGGACGCAATATACACATGTGTACTGATAAATCAGGATAATCACTTTCCCATGCTTTCTTTTCAGATACTAAAGGCTAAGAAATCACCATAGTGTTACATACATAATTACTCCCTTCTTCTCTTGCTAACAGAAAAGCAGAAATGACAGCGTGAGCCTGTGTTCTGCTAACCATGATAAGGGACAAAGCACATTCTGTTCCTCCCTGAGTATCTTTTCAGTCAGGGTTTTCTTACTTCCCCCCAGGAGTCTGAGATAACAATCACTGCAACAACCATTTTGATGGAAAAAAAAGTGAAAGCAAATAAGAGCCACCTGGGTCTGGTTTAGAGGAAGTTGGTACTGAATTAAAATTGAGAGATTAAAACAGCAAAAGAAATGAGCAGTGGATTGAGAGAGATGCTGACAGAAATGGAAATGAGGCACATGAATCTAACAAGGGAATGGAATAAAGAATTATGCTGTTGGATACAAACTGGATCCTCATATATTTAAGAGAAGAATTCAACAGCTACTTGAAATGTTCCAAATCATTTTCATTTGGAAAAATGTGTTTCCTTGGAAGTGACCATGCTTGACTCCATGAAGCACGACATTGATTCACGTAAAGCAAATATCATACAGACTGAGAACTTTTTAGCATTCTCGAGAACCTAACAAATTTGTTCAAACTTCAGTAAGAGTCTAAGATGGTCCCAAACATGGCATTTTCTCACCTTGACCTAAACTCATGATAGCTCAATACAGCTAATGGTATTTATTCATTCTTGCTGCTCGGAGTAATATCATTGTGTCTGTGGTGATAAATATTCATAAAATCAAATGTATTGATCAATAGGTTCTATTTGATAGTCAAAAGAAAATCCTTTAAATGCTTAGGCGTCCATATTTAACAATAAAATGTGACCACTAATGACTTTGATGGTTTAAGAGACACAGAATTTGGCTGCTGGAATTTCTGTTTCTGCACATATGGTGAGGAAGATGGCAGCACAGGTGGAACCTCTGAAATAACAAAAGAAACACCCCAAACTGGAAGCCTGCCAAAGCCAAACCAAAATATACTGAATGAATGTACAGCAGTTCTAGCAAAGACTCAATAATAATAATTAAGTCTATGTTAGTATTAGTTTTATAGGTACTAGTAACCTGTTGCTAATTGGGATTCACAAATATTTGCTTTAAAACATGAATGTTTAATATTCTTACATAAGCAATGTACAAGCAATTGTACAAGTGTTTTAGGCTACTAGGACAGCAGCAATAGCAGATAATAGATCATAGAAAAATTAAGAAGTGATAATATTTAAGAATTTTATCAATAGTTAAAAGGAACAGGATAGAGCTGTAGGAACTAATTTACATAATCCTTAAGGTATTTTACGAAGTGGAATAAAGACCAAATTGCAATCCACAAAATAGTCATCTATATGTATGTGTAAATAGGCAGATATTTTTGGAATACCTTAGTATTCCTTAGCTTAGAATACCTTAGCTGACCATTTGTGACCTATAAAACAGCCATTGTGTGATTTAATCCAATAAGTATTGAGAAAAATATAAGAGAATGCATATCAACTAAATATGATGTTTAGCACCACAAAGAAGAATGGGACTGAATTAGGGTCTATAGTTACACTCTGATTTCCTAAATTGTTTGAATTTTGGTAATGTGAAGTATATATGTATTATTTATTATTATTATCACTTATACAAAGTGTATTTTACATTTAATAAGAGAGTAAAGAAGGAGATGAGCAGGTGAGAAGGAAAACTGGTGCATTCAAGATCCAGAAAAATTGTGAATCTGTGGAAAGAAAGAAAAATTTGAAAGCAGAATCAAAGACATTTTAGTAAAAGGTAAGTCAAAAGAATCTGAAGGAATTGTTTCTGTGATTCTCTAAGAACTTTTTGTTCTCCATTCCTGAATACACTTCAGATGATATTTTCTTGAAAGATCAAACAGAAGTTTAAATTCCACCAAATTGATTGGAAAATATAAAGAAAACAAGACATAGAGGTGTTTGATCTCATTTTGCAAGGAGACAAAATTAGAAATGAAACTGGCATCAGATTGGTGCCTAATACATTTCAAATACATTATTTTGTGAGTCATAGAAAAATGCTCATTGTCTCCCACAAAGGATTGAGGATGACCGTAAAGCAGAGCCTTTAATCAGCCACATGCTTTACCAGAACATGTAGGGGTAAACCCTCTATGACGCAAGGGTCAATCAATACTTGTTGAAGTTGGATCCTATGGCAATGCTGTCCCTGTCAGGTATAGACCTGTCTCTGCATATACGTGTACAGTCAGCCTTCCATGCCTATGAATTTATCATTTGCACATTTAATGAATTTCTCACATATCAGGAAATCCTAAGTTAGAGGAAGTCATAGATTGATGATGCTTTGTTCCGGAATACCAATGTGAGCCAGGTGACTGATACCTATCTCATACATATACTCACCAAACACAGGTACATATACTCACCAAACACATCTACTGTATACAGATCAACCTCTCAAACTGGCTCTGATACTAGTTGCTATCTAGATCTCTCTCTCTCTCATTATGTTAATACTGGCTTGCTTTGCATATCTTGCATTTCAGGAAATCCTAAATTAGAGGAAGTTGTAGTCTGGAATACCAATGTGGGCTAGGTGAATGATACCTGTCTGCAGAGCCAAAAGGAAAGAAAGCACAAGATAAGAATTCTTCCCAGGTGAGTCAGGTCCCTTTCCCTCTGGGGCCTGTTGATTTAGCTCAATCTTGGCATTTTACCAGACCAGAGTTCTTCCCTGCCTCCACTTAGCTCTGTAAGGTATATTGATTGTCACGTTATTCTTTGAATCTCATTTTCTTTCAAATATAAAACTGAAGCATCCTGGATGGATCAAGTGCCTTAGTTTCAATTCTTGTACTGCATTTTTACCAGATGTGGACATAGATAATTCTTAAGAATGTTGCTTCAGGAGGTTAGAAGTTGTGTCTTTATTCCATGCATCTTCAGCAAAGTTGAGGACATGGCAATGTACATGCAAGACATCATGTGTTCACCACTTCTTTATTCACCTTGTCCTTCTGCCCTTTTTTTACATTATAAATTTGATCATTGAATTGATCCACAGATGCCTTCTGGTGCTTTCTGTTTCTATTTGTGATAATTAATACTTTATGATAGCTAGATTTCAAGGTTATTCCTATGACCTCTGAAAATAAGGCTGTAACCTCAAAATGTCCATAAGTTTGATTAGCTTTTGGTGATTGGATATTATTATATTCTAGTAATAATATTTAGATTTATTTCCCTGTTCCCTGAAAGGAACAAATACTGAGTTTCCTTTGGTAAATCTGACTCTTACTTGGAAATTCCCTTTTCTTTCCCACTACTGGAAGTCTAAAAGTAAAATCTTAGACTATTGTATTATTCTTTAAACAAGAACTGAAAGGTATGCTCTTATATAAATAACTATGATAAACTTGATCATTATAAGAAGGTATTTTGATAGTAAATTGGGATTAAGCAATGTTAAAAAACAAACAATTTTGAGTAAGTTTTTAACAGACTTAATTCTAAAATTATTCAAATGGATAAAAGGGTCTATATATTTTTAAACTTAAGACAATTCTTGTTGATACTTGGCAGAATCAAAACATTTAAGAAAGTAAACCTGAAAATACGTTTATTCACTCTATTAATTGAACTGGCACAGAAGTCTTTGTTATGCTCATAACTTTTAATGCATTATTCATTTCTATTAAAAGAATAAATCTTAGAATGACAAAATTAATGTATCCTTTAATAAGTTCCATATTTTACTAACTCCAGCAAACACTTAAATTTCATGATACTCTTGGGACAAAGACTGGTTTTATTTGGAGGGAAGGGAAGACAGATATAAGAAAATGAATGTTTAGACCTAGGAAGGAATAATCCTGTGCATGTAAAGCAGGTGGTTTTCATTGCTTTCCAGATGCCCCACATTACGCCCAGGGAAATCAGTGAGACGGAGAGTGCTCTGGTTCCAGTTTCTCAACAAGTCTGACTTTCTCATTTTAGCAAAAAAGAAAATTAATTACTTGCCTGAGTAGAGTCGTCAGACTTCTGCGAAGAAAAGCCAAGTCGACTGTTTGGTCAGAAGTAGCTGACTTACCATAATGTGATGCTGTGATATGATTCAAGCAGGTGAATTTCAAGCCTAGAAAATGATCTTAGGAAATCATTGTCCCACCTGGATCTAAGTAAGTTATGACAGGATTGATTGCCAGATTTTTTTTTTAATTTCCTCTCATACAAACTTGAACAGGTACACCGGTCCCCTCCCTCCTCCACCCCAGATTGCCAGATTTCTTATATTTGTTTAAAAATTCTGGCCATGATTTTTAAATTTTTTTGTAAATATTTTTTCCTAAGTTTTACAAGCATATTGAGTACTTATCTCTTCCCCTCTTCCTTCCTTTTCCTTCATCAATCCATCTCACTCACACCCACCTTAAAATGAATCAACGGGAGAGAGAAAGGAGGATGGGAAAAAGAAAGATGAGCTATAACTAAAACAGAGGGAAGATGATTCGAGAAAGAGTAGGAATGATCTCTATGTTAAGATCAAAAACTACCATAGATCTCAAATTTTATGGCCTATATATAACCTTCCAATCACTCCCATCAGACTCAAAGGTGTCGTCAGTATAAATACAAACTGAAAATAACAATTTACAAAACTTCTTTTATACTGTTTAATTGTCACAATTCTATGAGCAGCTTTTAGAATTAGTTTTATTTTCAAGTTGAAAAAAAAACCAAGAGGGCAAACAACTTTTCCAAGTCATATGACCAGTAAGTTGCCAAGTTACTAAATCATCTCATGTCAATGATTTTCCTAATCCAAACAGACCTCCTTTAACTTTGGTTTTCTCTATATGCTTTAATAGTTTCAAAATTCTCAGCTATGTTTGTGTTTATCCTGTATGATTTATTTTTGCTTTTGTTATATATTTATGCAATAGTAAAGATTCAAAGAACTATGCTGCTATGGTTCTTCCAGTTTTATTTTGGGGGAGAAAAACAATCCATTCTCAAGATCCAACCCATCACAATACTCTTAAACTTTTGTTAAAGTTCCAGGTGATTCAACTGTGTGACTATACTTAGAAACGTAAGTCTACAGCCTATATTTGTCACACAGCCCCAGATAGCATTAACTACAATGGTACCTAGTCAATTTTTGAAACATTTGATTATACTGTTTCAATTTTTTTTGCAAATTGTGTGTGTGTGTGTGTGTGTGTGTGTGTGTGTGCAAGAGAACACTTCAGTTTGTGTGTCCATGAAGCCCCAAGGGTGACATTGGGAATCATTCTTAATTGCTCCACTATTGATTTCTTCTGGAATTTTCTAGGCTCTGCTTTCCAAGGCTAGAATTGTAGATTGCCCCATATTCACCTATCATTTTTACAGAGGACCTGGGGATCTCACTCAGGTACACTTGCTCGTGGCAAAGACTTTATAACCTTAGCTATCTCTCCAGCCTACAGATACTGTTTCAGAGCCACAGTTCTTCCGTGCTTTGGGACTGTTGTCTTTCTATCATGTCAAGCAGTGAAAAGAGTTTCTAGTACCATTTCTTCAAATCAAGTTGATATTCTCAGGCTCCTATAATATGCAGACATGACCATCACAACTTAACGACTACACTAAGTTATATAAACAAGAACTAAAAGTAAACCAAATAGTCCTGGAGATCTCCCTCCACTTTGGCATTGATACCTCTCTTAATCATCTCCCTTTGCATGAATCCCATCCAAATTTCACCTACTTTTCCTGTTTAATAGACTATTCTCAACATCTTAACAATAATAATGAGATATTGCTAAATTACTTCCTTTTCGGAATTTCTTGGGCATTCCTGTGGCCAATTTTAAGAACATTTGTGGTAGCAGAATCTTATTCTCATAGATGACTAGCTCAAGTTGATCAAGTTCAAGCTTTTTAATAAGAAACATTGTCTACTTTAAAAGACGTAAGCCTCTGTCTCCATCTTGGCAGTAAATCTTGGAAACTACTAGCAGGAGCTAAAATTTCCTATTGAAATGAAGTATAATTGTAGACATGGCTATACAGGAGAAGAGCTGTCTCGTGACTAGAGGTGGCTGGCTGTTTGGAAGATGTACTTCTCTGGTCCAACTGGAGTGTTCTTAGCAGACAGATAAAATGGGCATTGAAGTTTTCCTCCATGAAAAAAGTAGATAGAACCTTTGAAATCTTTAGATATCATAAACAATCTTTAGACATTTTATAAAATAGTTACAGAAGAATAAAAATAGCCATTCAATCAACTACACCATGAAGTCATATTCGATCAGTTGGCTACCAGAAAAAAAATCTATTCTTTTTATTTCATGAAGTACTAAATAAATTTCTCTCCTATTGATCTGTGACACTTCTAATGAATAGATGTATGTGCAAATGTGCATGTGTGCTGAAAAATTTTTAAAATAGAGGAGGAGATATTCAAGTTTCTTTTATATTTCTCAGTCTCTGCAGGAAACCATTACTAGTTTTTGAGTACCTATGTGTGAAGGCTATTTTTTCCATGTATAATATAAATGATAACACATTGCTCATACCTTTCTCAGTTTTACAATAGATCATACTTAGCAAAATTGATAGGTTAATCCTATTTTGGTCACATCCTTTCACCTGGAATAATTTAATCAATATTTTATTGTTCATTTTTCCTTTCACTCTCTTTCATGCAATACAGGATTGGCTCTGAGGATGATACTGGGAATCATCTTAAATAGCTTTTCTGCCTTCTTGCTTTGAGCCTGGATTTTAAGCTTAGAGCTTGCTGTAGGACTCATCTGGTAAGATGGCTAGGTCTGAGGATTTCTAAACTCCAGCTTTCAGAGCTGGAAATACATGCAGATAAGCCATGCCAATCCTGCATTTTACATGGGAACTGGAGATCTGGCCTCTGGTCCTTTTGTTTATGTAGTAAGTGCTCTAACTACTGAGCGATTTCCCAGGCCTAGTTTTGCCTCCAGATAGTTAGCTAACCAGAAATTTATTCTTAGATAATATGAAAACTTTATTATTATTTCTAAAGTTGTTTTATTTATTATTATTATTATTATTATTTATTCAATTGTGCATGTGTGCATGTGTGTGTGTGTGTGTGTGTGTGTGTGTGTGTGTGTCTATGCGTGTGTAGAACCATGGACGAGTTCGGGAACCACCATGGATGCCTCCACATCCTCCTTGTTTACTCTGCCCCAGGATTCACAGGCTCCGCCCTACCAGGACCAGAAACGCAGGCCGCCCCCGCTTCCACCTGGCATCTATACTGTGGGGTCTGGGATCCGAACTCAGGACCTTCCGCAGAAGCTTAACCCCTGAGCCACCTCTCCAGCCCCTCTAAAGTTGTTTTAAATGTAATTTTATTGTTAAACAAATGATTTATAGAATAGTGGTCATTAACAAAAATATTTTTCCAGTGATAGAGATCTTTATCAGAACTCAGTTTCTTTGACCTAGCATGGCTTTGGCAGATCCTCCATAAGGCTTTATATTATATACATATATATATGTGTGTGATATATATATATATATATATATATATATATATATATATATATCAGTAGTATGGTAGAGTTGCAAATGAATGAAAATCTCCATTGAATGCTTAACGTGGGTCTCTCTGCTTCCTGATCTACTGAAATGTCACAAGTCATACCATAAGCTCCTGATGCTAAGGACAGAGCCCCAGACACCCTGCTTTCCCTACTATGATGGACTAGACACGTAAGTTTTTCTGTAAGATAGCCTCTAGGAGAAAAGTAACTAATATATAAAATTGGTACCAAGAAGTGGAGTTAGTACAATGATAGGCCTAACCATGTTGTGTTCTTAGGCCTTAGAATTTGGTCCTGTGCCAAGTAAGAGAGCCAGCTAGCTGGATGCATGTCCCTTCTAAGTTAAAACAGATGCACATCATCCTATATTTTAATGACTGGGTCTTAGCCACAGCAACTTGGACCAGAATCACAATCTGGCTGCTAGATAACTTTCCAGCAACAAGTAGATTACAATCTAGGTTCAGAAAGGAAGAGTGAGTAGGTGACTAGAGAAACTGATATCACCTGTTATGTGAGTTATTTTCCCTGCAGTGATGTAGACGTTCTATTCACTCTAGCCATCTGCCTCTGCTTATTTGTACCAGGTGAGCTATGAAACATGCTTTGTTGGGAAACTGAAACTTGTAACCAAACAGAGAAGTTATTGTTGGACAGCATGTCCCAACATCACTGTGTTGTATCACAACTTACATAACACACTTACCTGCAGAAATATGGAGTTTAAATGTCAATTGATGCAATATTAAAATCTGATTTCATGTCATCTTATAAAGGTTGTTGGTTGAAAATGCTACTTGTGGTTCTATGACTAACTCCATGGCATTAAGAAAGCATTTAACATATCTGGGCATGGTAAAACCTGCAATGCCAGCCTCTGAAGAGTTGTAAGAGAGAAAACACTTTTGACTACATGATTAAGCAGTACATGCTAGAAGGGATGCTCATGGTGACTTGAGGGGGCACTGCATGGATACCTGTGGAACAGATATTCAGGAAGGCAGAGGAGACAAAAGATAAGATGGGGGTTGAGTCTTATTGAGTCGAGGACAACTTGTCCCTAAATCATATTAGAACTATGGTGACAGTTAGATGCATATCAGAAGAGTAAGAATGGATTAAAACATAACTGGGAAAAATCAAAAGAAGTTTTAAAGGAAATAAGTGAGAAGATGAGGGAAAAGGAAAGAAAGCAGAGTGATTCATCTTTAATATTCAAGAATGAAGGAGCTGGGCAAGCTAGGACGAGACTGTGGAGAAGTCTCAGGATCACTCATGGAGAAGTAATCAGCAGAAGAAATTCCAGGAAGTTACTGTAGAAGAAATCAAGAAAGTTTATTTAACAAAAACAAAGAGAATTAGAAATAGTATTATCAAAATAAAGATTACTTTCAAGGCAGATGCCTATCAACTAAGGAATAGAATGGGAAATACAAGGAAAGTTTATTTGAGGTCTTAACACGAAGTCCAGCATAAAAGCAAAAGTATCCGTAGAATTTTACTCAGCAAAATTCACAGCCAAGATTTGTAATGGAAAAATATTTCTTTCTCAAATTAACAAACCACAATCCAGAACTTCAGAGACTCTATATCAACCACCTAGAACTAGGCCAGCTTAATCTCTCCCCATCCTGAAGCTCAGGGAAATTTGCGGAAGAGGGGGTGGTAAGAGTGTAAGAGCAAAAGGATGGGAGGAGCAATGATATGTAAGATACTCTATACTAGTTAGGGCTGAAGCAATCATAATTGGACTTTACATGCCCTGTGCATTGTCCAACACACTGTTGACCTCACAAAGTCTAGCATCTGCTAAAGGCACCAAGATCCTTGGAGGCAAAGCATTGGCAGCCACAGCAGTGTTCCTATACCTAAGGGGAACACGGGAAAGGGTTCGGGAAAGGCCACTGGGTCCTTGTACGTCATCGGAGAGGAGGGCCCAGAGGAAAATCAGACATGCACAAGAAAGGACTCTCTGGGAATTGGGGCGGGAGGCACTGGGGGATGGGGAGGGAGAGGGGTGGGGAGGGGGAGCAGCGGGTACGGGGGGGGGGGGGGGGGAGGAGGGAGGGAGAGAACTGGTGTACCTATTAAGTTTGTATGAGCTGAAATAAAAAAAAAAAAAAAGAAAAGAAAACTTGCAAAGAACTGGCCCAAACTATTGAGGTGACTTAGAGTAGTAAACTTTGCTCACTATAAAAAAAAAAAAAAAAAAAAATAGAATCTTATCTGGCCCTAAAACGCTTTGTCCTTTACCCATTCTACTCAATTTGGTAATGTAACCATGGTAGTTAGAGTCCTTGTATCCACATTTCAAACAGAAAGAAACAGAAGCGCTATTGACAGAAAGTGAAAGATTCTGCTTGGTTTGTTCAAAAGCTGTGTTTTTGCCCCCAAGCTACCATCTTTTGTCTTCATCAGGCAGCACATTTTCCAAATACCGCTTCCTGCAAAAGAAGCCTCATTCTACTTTGAAAACATTATGTTAATAAAAAATAAAAGGGAATGGATAATAGGCAAACAAACTAAGTACTGCAGTAGGAATTTATAGTGTAAGCAAAGCCTATAATCAACTTACCAAAATTAGTTCAATTCTCTGTTTGTCTACATAAAATGAGATTTTTAAAATATTTACAGTCAAAATATATCATAAATTTTAGCAATATATTTTAAAATATTCCAATTTGAAACAATATAGTCACCATAAAACTTTTTAATAGCTTGGGCTTCTCAGTCTCTAAAAGATGTTGATACTCTTCTTTTACCATCACTGTCTGCCTGAAATGCTGGGTTTACAAGTAAGCCTTAAAGTCAAGTAATGTAGTCTCCTAACCTTGGTCTCCTGCTTCACTTACTTTCAAAAATGCATCAGTTAAACAGAATATAGATTCCAGAAATAGACCAACACAAAAGTAATCAACCAGCACAATGAAGTAAGACAAATGAGTAAATAAACCAGTCTCTTCAGATATGGTGTAAAAACATCACATCCACATGTTGTTTGCCCATGTATAAAATAGATCACAGATAGGCTGGGAAGATGGGTCAGCAGTTAATAAAGCCTTTGCCACACAAGCCAGAAGTCCAAAGGTCAAATCACCAGCACTCATGTAAATCCTGGAATCCCAGCCAGCCTGTAATCTCAGCCCTCAAGAGGTAGAAACAGAGGTTTTACATGCTGGTTTCTGGGAAACTGGCTATTTCAGTGAACTTTAGGTTTGACCAAGATGCTTTCTCAGTGAATAAAATGGAGAATAATCAAGGATGGTTTCTGCTACCAATCTCAAGACTCCACGTGCGTGTACACATATGTCTGTGTATATCCATGCACACTTGTAGGCCCACCTACATACTCTCATCACACACACAAAAATACATCGTAGACCAACTTGCCATAATATTCGTAGAATATTTCACAAAGGAAAATCTGATGACTTTTTACATATGGCATGCAATACATGAAAGTAGCAATTGATATGCAGGAATTCGTTGAAACTAAAATTTTCTGCACCACACTGTCAAGAGGATGAAAATAGACATTACAGAATAGAAGAAATATATTTGTAGAAGAAACAGCTGATAAGGACTTTGTATCTGAAATATAGAAAGAACTCTTAAAATTCAACAAGAAAATAAACAACTCACTGAAACATGGTAAAAATCTGAACAGATCTTGCAAAGAATGTATTCTTTATCACATAGCAAATTAGTATAAATGTTATAGATAATTAGGGAATTGAAAAATAAAATAATATCAAGATACTGCTACTGTAGCAGTTAGCCTGCATGGTTGCTGATAAATTGCCGTCAAATGGATTAAGAAAACAAGAAGTTTATTTTCCGTTATGATTGTCTCATTACAGTTCTCAGTCCAGCTTGGCAGGAGAGCTCACAACAATACTAGGACCGAGGGGACTGGCCATGCCATCTCTACATAATGGCTGAGAGAGGGACAATCCTTACTTGCCAGACCGGCATGTCTGGCCAAGTGTACACAAGGATGCCAACTTTCTCAATTAACTCTGTATTTTATTCAAGGGCCTAGTTCCACCCACCGTGGGCTTTGCCTTCCCCATCAGCTAGACAATCTCCTGCAAGTTTGCTCTGGGTTCAACCATTAAATCTCAACAAATGTGCCCAGAGCTCAAATCCTCAACTGTCAAGTTGACAACTGTGCCTAACTATGACAGCTACATAGACTATAATGCCTAAAATCTTGACATCATCAAAAACCACTGAGGAGCTGAAATAACAGAAAATCATGAAAATGTGAAATGGTATAGTTATTTTGTAATACAGTTTGGCAGGTACTTATAAAACTAAGCATATTTTATCATATGATCTAGGACTCATACTGGCCTTTACCCAAATGAGTTAAAATCTGCCCACATAATTTCCCGTATCTGAGGATGTATAGCATCTCGTTCATAATAGGCAAAACTTACAAGCAACAAAAATGTCCTTCAGTAGGAGAAGATAAATATTCATAATAAATACTTTCATGTATCTTCAGAAAGCAAAACTAGTACCTCACTCAGAAACAGGTTTGGGAGCAAGACACTCTTTATTGGTCACTTGCATCTGATGGGGTATGATCTCACCACAAAGGGAGGGCATAACCCCTCCCTCACTGAGGTTTCCTACTTTAATAAAAGTAGGAAAAAAAAGTGCCCTTGAATGTGCTATTATAACAAGACTCCAGTTTAACAGCTTTTGTCTCTGACCAGGGGGGGACATACAGTGCCCATCAGGATGGAGTGAAGGGCATTTCAGGAGCAGCAAAACTGCAAAAGAAAATCAACAAACCACAATCCAGAACTTCAGAGACTCTATATCAACCACATAGAACTAGGCCAGACTAATCTCTCCCCATCCTGAAGCTCAGGGACATTTGCGGAAGAGGGAGCGGTAAGATTGTAAGAGCAAAAGGATGGGAGGAGCAATGATTTGCAAGATTCTCCACACTAGTTAGGGCTGAAGCAATCATAATAGGACTTTGAATGCCCTGCGCAATGTCCAACACACTATTGACCTCACAAAGTCTATCATCAGCTAAAGGCACCAAGATCCCTGGAGGCAAGGGATTGACAGCCACAGTAGTGTTCCTATGCTTAAGAGGAACACGAGAAAGGGTTCAGGGAAATGCCACTGGGTCCTTGTACGTCATCGGAGAGGAGGACCCAGAGGAGAGTTAGGCATACACAATTAAGGACTCTCTGGGAATTGGGGGATGGGGAGGGAGGAGAGGAGGAGCAGGGGGTTCAGGGGGAGGAGGAGGGAGGGAGGGAACTGGTCTACCTATTAAGTTTGTATGAGCGGAAATAATAAAAAATGTATTAAAAAAAAGAAAGGAGGGCATAGAGTCTGGCAAATAGAAGGTAACTATCCTGCAAATGGGAGACTAACCCCCCCACAGCAATCTCCTACTCTTATTCCATCTACCTTTGAATCTACTCTTATAATAAGATTCTATTTTAACAGCATTTTATCTCTGGCCAGGGGGTGATATCCAATACCCATCAGGATGGAGCCAAGGGTGGTGCAGGAGCAGAAAAACTGAAAAAAAAATCAACAAACCATAATTCAGAAAATCAGAGACTACATCAACCACCTGGAACCAGGCCAGCCTAATCTCTCCCCATCCTAAAGCTCAGGGAAATTTGCGGAAGAGGGGACATTAAGATTGTAAGAGCCTAAAGATGGGGAGCAATAATATGCAAGATATTCCATACAAGTTAGAGCTGAAGTAATCATAATAGGACTTTTCATGACCTGAGCAATGACCAACATATCATTGACCCCCCCAAAATCTAGCATGGGTCACAGGCACTAGGATCCTTAGAGGCAAAGGATTAACAGCCAAAATAGTGTTCATATACTAAAGGGGAACATGAAAAAGAGCTCTAGGCAATGCCGCTGAGTTCTTTTACCTCATCAGAGAGGAGGACCCAGAGGGAAGTTTGACATGCACACTAAAGGATGCTCCAGGAATGAGGGGGAGGGAGCACTGGGAGAAAGGGAGGGAAGGGGGAAAAGAAAGGGAAAAAGGGAAGGGAGCAAGGGGATGCAGGGAGGGATGGAGGGAGGGAGGGGAATAGGGTACTTATCAACTTTGTATGAGTGGAAGAAATAAATTTTAAAAATTCACAACATAAAAAAATTAAAAAATTAAAAAAATAAAAAAGAAGGATCACTAGAGGAGTCCAACTCTGTAATGAGCCTTATAAAATACTAAAGTCCTGTCATTAGAAAAGCTGCCTCTGTATATGGACTTCAGTGGCATAATTCTATTAAACCTGTGATAGCACAACTGCACTGTACAGTGGTCATCATCTGACTTATCTCTCTCCCCACATTGTGAAAATTGCCCCAGAGCAGGGTTTGAACCTCATTCATTGTCATAGCCCCAGAACCACACTCAAGGAATGGTGAGTAATGAGCATCTCAGCAAGATTACCTGAGAGACATAGGGTCCTGTGCTATAGACAGGGTCCTGTGCTATGTAGAGTAGTGGTGACCCTGTGGAGAGCAGGGGACACAAAGGGAAAGACAAGACTGGTAACAAGAAGGAAGAGTTGGAGAAAAGTCAAAGGTGAATCAGAGATTGAGAAAAGGGAGAAGTAAAAGAAGCAGAGGAGGGGCAGAATGAGCCGGGACAAGGAGGAAGAGAAGGAGGAGCGGAGGGAGAGGAATTGAGGAAGAGGAGGAAAAGCAGGAAAAGCAGAAGGAAGAGAAGGGAGAGGAGCAATAGTAAGATGAAGAGAAGCAGGAGGAAGAAGATAAGGAAAAGCAGAAGAAGATGAGGAAGTAAGGGAGGAGGAAGACAAGGAGAAAGAATAGAAGAATGAAGAGGAGAAAAAGAAGAACGAGGAAAAAGTAGAGGAGTGGGAAGAGAAGGCGGAAGAAAAAGAAAAGGAGGAGGAAGAGCCTCTCAGAATACCTTGCAGACATGTGGCTTATCATTCAGCTAGAAAAGAAATACAAAATGAGGATCTCAGGTGCTTCTAGGACCTGTAAGCAAAGTCCTACAGCGGAATCGCTAACCACTGTGTAGAATTGCAAAGTCCTACAGTGGAATCGCTGGGCACAGTGTAGAATTCTGATGTGTCTTCTAGTGATATATTCTTGGAGCATGTTCATGTAAGCAACCTGTTCTTACTTTACTGATATAAGCTATGAGTTAAAGGAACATCCTCAGAAGAGACTGAGGGACTATGAAGTATGGAGGAAGGAAATGAAAGTAGCTGGAGTGATGTAAGAGGAAGGATTTTGGCATCTGGTCTCCTGGGATGGACACAAGCTTCCTCACACTTGTCAAGTCGCCATCCGGAATTCCACTGGGAGAAGGAGGGGACTGGAATTTGGGTAATATATGATGAAAGTAACTTAAATTCACTGTAAGAAACTATCAACAAATAGCAAAGAATTTATAAATACAAATGAAGCGAAAAGGTAGCTCCCTGCACAATACTGCCTTTCTCATAGCTGTGCTGTTCCACTTAAAAAGCAGACAGAGTAATGCCCTTTTCCTTTGGTTATTGTAACAGTTACCTTAGCTATTGCTGTGAGAGAGCACCCGAAGTCAAGCAACTGAAAGGAGAAAGGGAGAGTTATTCAGCTTACGGTTCCAGAGGGGAGATATAGTTTCTTATAGTGGAAGCACATGGCTGGGTGGCCAAAGCTGGAAGAGGCTATGTAACTGCAGGCATCTTGGAGGCTGAGAGCTACAAGACTGCTTGCTGCAAAGACAGACTTCTCCTGGAAGTAGGGTGGGACTAATCCACCACCCCTTGTGACTGCCTTCCTCCAGCAAGCCTCCACCTCTCAAGGTGCCATGACCTTGCCAAACACATGAGACTGTGGTAGACACATTTCAAACCATGACAGTTATCATAAAGAATAAACAAGGTAATGTATCATGAGCATGAAGCCTCTAGCTCTCTGGCTTCTGGTACTTAGCAGACACTCATCACACAGCTGCTCTCTGTCTCTGTCTTGGTTGCTCAGTTTTATCTTCTTTATGTTTCTCTATGGGCATGTGGGAATCTAGTGTCAGAGACCTGTCTGTGCTATGCTACCTAATTGTCTTCCCCAGTGAGTTACAGTGAATTGAGAATCTGTAGATGGAAAGATTCTGTGCAAGCATAAAATTCTCTTCCCTAGTCTACCATAGTAGTGTATAGGACAGTGCATTATAGTGTAGTACAGTATAGTGTAGTGCAAGAAGCAAAAAGACAAGTTGAATAGGGTGACAAATGTTAGCAGCAAGCATAAGGATTCAAACAGGGATTGTCAGCTGAAGGAAAGGACCAAATTGTAGTGTAGGCAATGGAAAGGATGAATGTAAACACCCCACTTGAGCACTGCAGCCAAGCTTGTCAAAGTTAACATTATCAAGATAGAGCAAAATTGAATATTATGCTTTCTGTACATTGCATGTTAATTTGTACAGTCCCATATCCTTGGCCAAAATTAACTGCATAATTCAGCACCTTACCTTAAGCTTCTGGGAAAAGTAAGTGAAGTATGCGTCTGTGTAACTCAGTCAGATGAAGTGATCACTTTCATTTTCTCCAAGTATCTTCTGGCTGTTCTGACATAACGCAGCAGAAAGTGACTCAGAGAACAACGTGACATGCTGTGTTCTTATCCATAAGCTTCCTGCTTCTTGGAAATTAGCTTTCTTCTTCGTGTGAAAGTCACTCGGAAGTTGGACTTGGATTCCTAAATGCAAAACTTCCAAAAACCAGTGTAATAATGTGTAAGTAGCACTAACTTTCATCACAATGCCAGAAAACAGATCACACACAAAAACCTCTCTACTCAGTTATGAAGGCAAAGAATATTGACAGGCTTTCATTGTGATTCCAGGCAATGATTCTGTCTCCAAAGAAAAGGCAAAACTGAGGATGAACGAACTCTTGAGTTAAAACATATTCTAAATCCGTGTGTACCATTGTTTCTATAACAATGATGCTTCACATAAATGATAACAATTCAACTAGACCCAGAATGAAGCCATCAGTGGGGCTGAGAATGGAAACTAGTTTGGAGAAGGAAGGATAAGACCATTATGGCCAATGTGCTGAGGTCAAAACCAACTGGCTAATTCTGGACACTGAAGGACTAGAAACCGTGCATTTCTCCTTGTTAACTAAAAAGTGGGCTATCTATTCATGGTAGTTGCCACTAAAAGTGGTGATTGCTATTTATAGTTGAAGTTCAGAGTTTGAGATACAGACTGGATACTGCCTGATGGAGAATTTGTTTTTATTTGACAAATATTGAGCTCTATATATATCTGAATATCATGCCTGGTTCTGAGAATAAATAAACGAGACAAGCTCTTCCCTTGAGTTTGGGATCTAATCTTGTGTTAATGTCTTCATATGAAGCTAAGTACCTCCTAGTAACAAGTTCACAATGTCAAATACTTTCCTCCAGCTCCCCTCCCAATAAGTTCAATTTGATTCAGTTTCCCAAGGGCAGAAGCTGGAGTTTACATTCCTACCTTTCAAAGCTTTCAAGAAATATATCCGTGCATCTTACACATCTTTTAATCCCAGCATCAGGAACAAAGTAGGCTATATTCCTCAGGAAATAATGAAAGAAGCTTACCATCCTTTGGGTTCTGATGCAACCCAACAATTCTTTATTTTGTGTAATGACAGCAGTACAATTTCTGGTTATAGGATGGACACATGAACAATTTGGAAGCATAAGAAAGGCATTCCAACCTGAAGCACATCATGAGTTTTATTGTGCTATTATTACTAAGTTTCAAAACACTTCTACTTTAAGACAGAGCTGTATGTCTTTAACTGTGGTGTTACACATTTTGAGACAGACAAAGAGAAGGAATCATTTAGCAACCAGGAAATCTACTTGGTACCATGTGATTGTTCACAAAACAGATGTTCCGAGAAAACGTGCAGTTGCAGTTGGGTCAAGCACAAGAAAATCGGAAAGCAGAAATAAATCAGTGTCTGCTGCTAGAATATTACTTGCTGAGAGATGACCCTATGCAAAATAAGAACAGTCGTGAAGTCCAACAGACTTAGAAAATATCACACATCAAAGCATTTCCTTAGAGAGTCACATTTTCCAAGAACACATTAAAGACTTTCCCACAGTCACTTAGCACAGTTCACACTGTGATATTTCAGCCATACAGCAGCATGAGCATTTGCTCCTCCTGATAGGATCCTTTCAAAATCTCAGGATGAATGGTACCTTCTCAAAGGAACATTCCTGACAAACGGCTCTAATCCAGCCATTAGCCAACTCTGTTAAACTTTGGTGAAGTGAGTTTCAGTTTGCTACCTATTAAACAATCTGTGTGAGTTCTTTTTCCTTGTATACCACTGGATTCATAGTGTAGTTCAGGGTAGTATAGTAGTTAGTAGAGTGTAGTGTAGTGTAGTTTAATATAGCTAGTATAGTATAGTGGTCTACAACAAATCAACACTCAGCAGGTGTCTGTGAATACATTGGTGAATGGCCATTTGCTTCTCCATAGGACACAGTTTAGAAAGTAGCCTCCAGTTTCAACCAAGTCACAGCATTCATTGCAGTCACAGAGCAGCCCATGACAGATCTCATTCCCACTTGAGGAAGAAGGAAACCACGTTTGTTGAGTAACTCTTTTGTGCTTTTCAGCGTCACAGCTTAGATTACCGCTTACTGCCTACCAAAGTTCAGCAAGGAGGGACACTGTGGTCTCTTCAGAGGAGGGAGCAAGGGCTTCAGCCAATAAGGGAAGGACTGACATCTGAGCCTTGTGCCAAACAACCCAAAGCCCATTCCTACAATACTGCACCAAATGTCACTAATGAATAATGCCTCTGGAAGCCACGGAGGCAGTGTGTCCTAACCAAGAAAAGGGCATGTTTTCACAGAAGTCAGATGTCTCTGAGCACCCACAGCTGCTGACTTGAAGCTTTTTGAATCCAAGAAAGGCACTGCGATGCCAACCTCAGAGTCAGAATAGGCTGAAGATAGGAGCCATGTGCCTCTCCTGGAAGGAGTAAGGAGGTAGGGGCCACATGCCTCTCCTGGAAGGAGTTGGGAGTTAACCCATGGATAGGAGTCATGTGTCTGCCCTAGAAGGAGTCAGGGCTAGCCTGTGAATAGGAGTCACAAGTCTCTCCCCTGGAAGGTGGGAAGAAGTTACTGCAAATATCTGGGCCAGGAGCTGGCTCAGCATACACCAATAATGTAAAAATCCTCCATAGGTATTGTCCTTTGCTTATGAAACTGACACATGGGAAGGCAATTTATGCATTGTTATTTAACAAGTTCTTGGGCATTTGCCACACCCAAGCACTGTATCACGTGCTTGTAATTCAGGGAGGGAAAAAAATCCCTGTTCCATTCAGTATTTCATGAGATACATTTATGTAGTTATAGTTTCATTACTCATTGATAAACAAAATACCTGACCTAAGCAACTTAGCCGGGATTGGCTCACAGTTCCACATTCCAATCCATCATCATGGGGAAGTTACAGCAGGAGCTTGAAGCAGTTGGAGACATTTCATCCACAGTCGAGCCAGCTTGCTGCCTATCATAGCTCAGCTAACTCCATCTCTGTACAATGGTGGCTCGCCTGCTAGGGAATGGCCCTGGCCACAAGGGGCTGAGTCTTTCTGAATCAATTATTCAATCAAGAAGAGTTCTCACAGGCACGCCGCAGAGGCCAACCTAATCTAGAGAATCCCTTTCAGAGGGATCTTGAGACTTACTCCTAGGTTCCATGGTGAACATTAATATTAATACCCCACATACATATAAATATCGATATAGAACCTAAAGAAAGGCTTTTTACTGTTCTCTTTCTCATCTGAATATTAATCTACCTTGAGTAAATTTGATTTTGAGTTCTGCTTTATTGTGTTACTAGACAGATCTAGCCAAGCATCAGCTATGATCCATTTCTTCCCTCAACAGTAAACTGATACCTGAGAAACTTACCGAAAACAAGCCTTTCTCGCTTCGGCACGTTGCGGCGTAACCTATAGAGCAGCCTGGGTTTGCCAGACAAACTAGAACCAATAGGAAAGATAGATAGATGAAAACAATGATGATGATGATGATGGTGATAGATAGTAATAGATAACTAGATAGATAGACAGATAATATATTTAATATGAAGAAATAATAGCAACATAGAGACCTCAAGATAGAGTTAGAGATGACACAGAAACCAAGACAGAAATGATAGAGAGATACCAAAATAGACATGGCAGAGATAAAGTGATGGCTACAGAGACAGAGATGCTGGTGATAGACAGAGACAGAGATAGATTTAAGTAATTGTCTCATATACTCGTGGAAACCAATGGATCCTAAATAGATAGATATGTCAGGAAAGATGACTAGAAATTTAGAACTTCTAATGTAATTCTGAATTTTGATGTGTAATTCCTCCTTTCTGACAAGCATGTTTTTGTTTTCAAGGACTGGAGTGATAGAATTCAGCCCACCCACGTGCTGAGGGTGATCTCTCTCTACTTAAAGCCAGATAATGGTAACAAGTACATCTACAAAATACCTTCCTGGAAGTGTCTTGCTAGAGTTAATCAAAGAATTGGCACCATAACCCAACTGAGCTGGTGCTACCACAGCCCCTCAAAAAACCGTCCAGCTAAGTCATTTCGGTGTGTGTTTGTTGGTGTTGCTGTTGTTTTGCTTTGTTTTTAGCCATTGTTCCAAAATCACTTACGTGTCAGAGACGTGCTATGAAAAGTGAAACAAGTAAAGCTGGCCAGGAAGAAAGAACAATAATTGAGTTTTTAATTGCTTCCCGAGACACAGCTAAAATAGCAATACCGATCTTCAGGGGATCGTTGTGGATGTTTATCAAAATATAAGCACTGCAGGATAGCCAGCCCACTTATTCTTGTGGACAAAATAGTCAGGAGGCTTAAAAAGATGATAAATTGTTACCAGATGCTGGCTTCTCCAGCAACATCAAACCTGAGGATGCTATAGAGGACTAAGTGGATTCAGAATTACATTATAGTTTTTTATATTCCAATGTAAAATTAACATAGCAATTCTTTGCAGCTGTTTAAAGTTTGACGATATGGGATGCGTATGTTGCCAGCGAATACATATGGCGTTACATTGCTCCTGTTAATTCTAAGAATACATGTAGAATATGTATCAAAGTTATTCGACTTTTATTATTCCCTCAAATCTCCTCCCTTGTGCTTAACCCTTTTGTGACATCTTTAAAAGCAATTTTTTTCTCTTACATTTCTAAATATTTAGAACATTTTCTATGCATGCTTTTCGTTTTATAATCGAGCTGGAAGAAATTATGATGAATTTTTCTGTGTCTGTTGAATTTATTGTCATTCTTCCTCTATGGAGTGAGAGATATGTGGCTTGGGATTTCTTTCCCCTGAGAAGGAGTAGAAGCCCCCTCTCCTACACATGTTAATTCAAGTTGCTCCTTTTTTTTTGATACCACACCAGAGTCATCTCTATTTCTTTCATTAACAGATGGAATAGCCAAGAGAAACTCTCTGCCCCTGTGAAGCTATACAAAATAAAGAATCCCTTTCCACCTTCTAAATGTCTACCTGTGTTTTTCAAATCTCTCAGAAGGTTTGATTCTTTGGGATGAAGGGTGCTGAGGACGAACCAAGACCTAGCCCAAGGAAAGAATGACTTTTCAAAAAATTGTAGATCAGGGTAATGTGCCAGCAGATCCTTTTTGTGAGTTGTACTTAATTGTGTACTCTGTTTCCCCAGGGCAGAAGACCAGGAAGGGACATGAGAAAAACGATTTTGAGGCTTTATCCTACTATTTAAGTTGAAGGGGGCACTGACTTATGCATCCCACTGTCAGGTGAGGTAGTGGCACTGTGGGTAAGAATCCAGGCGACCCACCCTTAGAGAATCAGAAGTTAAGACAGCTCCTGGCACTTTCTCGATAGGACCATGTGTGATTGCTCTTCCCCTTTAGCCTGCATGGTGCATGGCCTCAGTCAGCTGTAGGCCCTGTGTTCTACACTACAGACTGGCCAGACAAGAAGATGCCCACCGATGCATTAGTGTCATGACTTTCTTATTGGATTTGAGACCTAGTACTGTACACCTGGTCAAAAACTTGTGATTCAGGAGGTATCAAGCCCTAGTGAGGAAACTGCTGTATTTTGCTGTCATTACAAATAATCCCTTTCCCACCAGGTCATAAATTCAGTAATTTCATATTTCACAACCTCCTTGCCCCTTCATATCATTGTCCCTTACCCTGCAGCTGCAGCAGTGGGACTTATAATTCAGATTCCTAGAGCCTGGCTCAGATAAGGATCTCTATCATTGTTAGCAGTTATCATGATTACCTCATTTTAAAATAGCATATTAATTCTTTTAATGTATAAATACTATATGCCATAGTTTTGAAAAAATATAAACATAAAAGGGATATAGAAAAACTATTAAAATTTTATTGTCCAAGAACTGCTCCTTTTAAAAGATTCAATGTATATTTTTTAAGACTTAATATGTTTTAAACTAGATCCTTTTTGTCTACATATGTAAATATTTTTATGTAATGGTAAAGTTTCCTGTTTGATGAGGAAAATTATTGGAAAAGGGGTTTTAAAAATAATCCCTTTTAACAGAAAACTCCATTCATGTAGAATAATTATCCTAAAAGAAGAAGACAAGACACAACAGGATTTAGAACAAGCTGGAATTTGAAACTTTTGATGTTAATTATATAAGAGACATAAAAATCCCAAAAGTTTGTCAATCCTTATTCTGATAATGCATGTAAACTTTTCTAATGCATGTAAAGTGTTCTTACAGATTTTATCACTTTGCTTGTGGTGTTTCTCATGCAGCTATTTCTGAATAAAGGTTAACAATGCTGAAGAATAGCTGAGTTACAAATCTTGGTAGACACCCGGAACTATTTAGGAACTGGCTACTTTACTGCAGTCATTTCTCGAACACTAGAAATAAAACCATTATACAGTCTGTCAATTGTATTGTTTAGTATATGTCCAAAGGAAATCAGTCTTTCAAAGAGATGTTTTCCTGCCCATGTTGATTGCCCTGCTAGCTATAAGAGACAAAAAAAAAAATAGAATTGTATATGGAAGAATAGATAGAGAAAAGGGTGAATGTATACACAATAGAATAATAACTATAGAAAGAATAAAGTTTCCATTATTGGTGGGAACATGGATGAGCCTGGAGGACATTAAGTGAAATAAGCCAAACATAGACAAACAAATGCAGAAATTAAAAACATCCATGGATTCTATAGAAGTCAAGAGTAGTAGGAACTAAGAAGGGAAGGAGGGAAAAGAGAGAGAGAGAGTTCAAGTAATAGATAACAAATACCATGACAGAAGGAATATATTCTAGTGTCTCACAGCACCGTATGGTGGCTATCCCTTAACATAACTTATGTGCTTCTATTAAAAAAAAAACTAAACAGGAGGAGCTGGAGACATGGCTCAGGAGTCAAAACTGCCTCGCAAGCAGAAGGACCCAAGTTTGGATCTCAGATGCCACAAAAAAAACACCGGGCAGAAATGGAGACCAGAGCAAAGTGAAAAGGAGGAAGAAGCAATCTGGGATGATTCCTCAAGGCACCCTTGGTCCTCCACAGGAACATGCAGTGAGTGACCTTTCTCACTCACACACACACACACACACACACACACACACACACACACACACACGGGCGCATGCACACACGCACACCCAAAAATAATTTTTAAAAAATGAAAAACAATTTCAAGTTTTCCAACACAAATAAAAAGCATTTAAGGAAAAGGAAATGTTAATTATTTTACTTAATATCACATGGTGTATATATGGATCAAATTATCACATGCTATCCCACAGTATATGTGATTACAAAGGAAAGGACTTTGGGCTCCATTTTATTAAAACAAGGATGTCCTAACAGACACAATTCAACAAGACCTGATGAAAGTACTTTAAACCTCCTGAATAATTCCATTGTTATTCAGAACATTCTGGAAAGTATTTTTTTCAAAACTTACTTCAGAAGTTTTCTGCTCATAATATTTTAATACTCTTCCAATGTATTAAAAAAAATGTTCGGCTGGAGAGAGAGCTCAGGAATCAACCCTCTGCCTCACAAGCAGAAAGTTCTGAGGTCAGATCCCAGATCGCACACAAAAACACCAGGAGGAAATGATAGCGGCCTGCATTTTCCACCCTGGAAGGTGGAGCCTGGGAAACTCCAGAGCAAAGCAAAGAGGAGGCAGCATGAGCCAGGATGATTCCTGAAGTCCCTCTTGGGCACACAGTGCCCTCTGATACACAGAGGCATACACATGCACACACATTCACACACAAAAAATAGTAATAATAATAATAAAATAAATTTTAAAAACTTGTTTTAATATTGGGATTGATTGTGAAACAACTAAAACCACTTAAGATGACATTTGTTTGTTTTCAAAAATTACTTGAGACTCTGAAGTCAAATCTGCCTTATATACTTAAGACTTCTTCATAGAGTAACTAATAAGAATAACCTTCTATAAACATGGGCAGATGTGTCCAACCTTTCGATCCTGTGACATGACATTGCCATCCACAAAGTTTATGCTTAAGAAGGATGTAGCCATGTTCTCATAGTACCACAAGTTTGCAATTTTATGTTAAGCCACATTCATACTTACCTTGGAACTCTTGCAGCCCATGGGCCACAGGTTAGATACACTGCAAAAGTTTTTACCTTTAAGTAAACCGTGTAACAATCAGAAAAACATCATAATCACAAATATTTATTTCTGCATTATTTCATGCTGATTGATATAAATACTGACGTCTTTCTCTGTAACATTGTGGTAACAGAAAGAATTGGTCTGTGTTTTTCTCTGTTAATTTGACTTTATTTTTAACTACAACTTGATCTCTGGATGTGGGTCTACTCTAAGCTTTGAGTAGAAATAGATCCAAAGTTCAAAATCCAAGCTATAACTTCCCAGGTCTCCACCCCGCTAAACCCCACAATATACAAGCTGGATGCAAGATGGAAATCAGTGTTCTAGCAGCTGTGTCAACTTGTAGCCCATGGGCTACATACATCCCAGAGCAGTATAGTGTTATTTGTAGATCAACATGTCGTGCTACAATGCCAGAAGACAGGACACTCCTGTGTAGCGTGGAATTGGTGCTGGAGCTCTTTATTTGCCTACAATTCACCAAACCTGGAACTACATGTGCAACTTCAAAGAACATGCAGTCGTCCCCATCTCCTGTGCACTATCAATGTGAGCCATTTTGAATGAGTATTCCTGGCCTTAGCCTACACCTGCTGACTGAGAATCCCCGCAGTTCCACCCATGAATCTATGTTCTTTACAGTTGCCCCCAAGTGATTCTTATGTAAGATTCGGGAACCACAATTGGGACAAGGCTGAGCAGTCCTGAAGGATAACTTTTTAGGGTGTGACGTGAGTCAAAGCTGGTGATACTGATTATACATCAGGGTAAAGCTTCCATGAAATTAGTATTTCATCGATGCCATGTGTTTTATTCCTCGTTAAAAACAAATTGCTTGGTACCAGTGAGATGACTCAGCAGGAAAGCATACTCATCACCAAGCATGACTTGGTAGAAAGAGAGAACCCATTTCTGCAAGTCGTCCTCTGACCCCCATGTGCACACCCAGTCATGTACACACACACACACACACACACACACACACACACACACACACACACACGAAATAACATTTTTCAAAGGAACAAGTAGGGACAGGGTTCTCTGAAAAAAGGCAATTATGAAAACATCTGATGAACTGCAGGCCCACATTCGTGATTTTTAATGCGTTTATCCTTCCATGCTAGCTTGGATCTGTGTACCTTCTGTCACTCAACTACAGCTTTTAAAAGGAGTAGTTAATTAAGAAAAGCCCTGAGCAAAGTCTTAACGCTTGTCAACGCAGCAAAGACAAAACAAGATGTTTCGCCAGATTCTAATCCTTTCTTTCGCCTAATTCTAATATTCCAACACAGTGACTACGTCATTCAAATTTCCTTAATCCTAAAATTTACTTAATTATCCACCTTTATTATTTTTGTGCTCTTTAAAGACCAAAGGTGCCACTGCTCTTCAGGACTCTGTGGGAGGCAGATCAAAAAGAACAGATAAAGCCACCTCTCGTTCAACCATAACAATTTCAATTTTCCTTGCTTATTTTTTTGCATGTCCACATGAAACTTTAGTTAAGACAAGAAAAACAGTTTCTAAAACAACGTAAGATAAACATGTTTTCAAATATTTATTTCTAACAAGGAGCATCCCGATCTTTTAAAGGCAAAACAAATTTTATTGGCTTCATATGTTTTTTAGGATTCAGCTTTTGTGATATCTCAAACATTTACAAACCTTTCAGATATTCTTCCAGAAATACTCTGAGCGTCTGTCAGTCTTGCCTTTCAGGCAAAGAAATGATATATACGCTGAAATTCACACTGCTGCAGGAACCACTTGAATGACATTGGGCTGTGACCTCACATATTTAATGTGTACAAACCAGAGAGGAAACCAATTCACTCTCTCTTTCATACAAACAGTGGTCACTGATTGAAAAACAGAATCATTTCTGTGTGAGGGAACAAGTTAACTTACTTAAATTTTAGAAAAACAACCAGCTTGTTCATGTCTTGTGTGTGCATGATATATGCATATATATATACATAGTGTGTATGCATATAGATGTATGTGCTTGTGTGTCACAATGTGGGCACATACTTGGTACAGTGTGACTGAGGTGGTCAGAGAAAAACCTTGAGTGCCATTTACCATTGTCTACCTTGCACATGAGGCTAACTGACCTCTGCACATCTGAGGAGTCTCTTGCCCCCACCTCTCATAATGCTGCAATGACACTAGGATCATAGATAGGTGCCACCAGGACCTGCTCTATGTGTATTCCAAAGATCTGAAGTCAGGTCCTCACACTTGCCTGACAAATGCTTGACCCACTGACTCATCTTCCGAGCTGATTCATTCGTGTCAATTTAAACAAAATATTTTGGTGATAATATTTAATCTGAAGGGCAGAACAGGAATAGAGAAATCTGGACACTGCAAAAAGTATATTGTATTTAACCCAAGGCATGTATCCAAAGTAAAGTACTAAGTAAACCATGATAGAATTTTATTTGTTTTCAGTAAAGCAAACAAAGTTCACAGTCTAAGAATATTAAACAGTTATAGGTAGCCTCAGGCATTCTTTCCTACCACTATCAGCTCAGCTCTCCCTTCCGGGTGTCTTGTCATAGTTAGATACAGGCGTCAAACCTTCAGGAGACTGTCTAGTTGATGGCGAAGGCCCAGCCCATGATGGGCGAGGCTAGTCCTTGGACAGGTGAATACGAGGGAAGGAGCTGGTTGGGGAAGTTGACATCCTACCATATGCTTAGCTACACATGCTGATCTAACAAGTGAAGCTTGCCCCTTTCAGCAGTCCTGTGGCAGCTCCTTTAGTCCTCGGTGTTGGTGTGGGCTCTCCTGCCAAGCTAGACAATTAATTGCAACCTGGCAATCCTTGTTTCCTTGAGCCATTTGGTGTGAATTTATCAGCAGCACACAGATTAATTGTGACACATCTTATATTTATTTGCCTATATATTGTGCCAAGTTGGAACCAACTGGACCCCATCCACTTTTCTTCTTTCAATGTTGATACAAAACAGAGAAAATGCTCCAAGCTTGTGATCATTAGGAACAAACTCTTCTCTAAGAACTAAGCTGGGTCGAGGTGCTTGCTCTAAAAGGGGCTAAGAACAACAGTACCATGAACTTCAAGAGGAAATACTACCACAACATCAGTGAGGAGATGTCACCTACCACAACACATTAACTACACTAATGACTTAAGCCACAAAAGGAGTACTTTTAGTCATACTTTCTCTTATTCCAACCCACTCCAATCTTACCTGGACTGTTCTTTCTGCTCACTTGTATGTAAAGTATGGGTCGGAGCCAATTTCCACAGAATTAAAACACATTTCTGTTGACTAGACAAACATTTGAACATCGAAGTCCTCCTAGCTTCAAATCTGTACGACTGTTCTCAAGACCTGGGCATTGCAACAGAGCAAGGGAGACATCTCTGTCAGCAGCTAACCTTGCGTGCCAATGCACATATTTCAATCAACCTACACATTCATTCACAAAGGACCTCTGCACATAACAAGGATGGTTAACCCAGAAGCAGCAGAGGACATCCCTTGAAGAGAGGTGTGAGTACAACTTAACAGAGAAAACAGTTATATCTAGGTGCCCAACGTGAATACAGACTTCATTCTGGTTATGTGACAATCAATAAATTTGCACTATTTCTTCCAATAAAGACCCTACAGCTACATGGTAGTGTACATTGTCTGTTTGTCCTGGCAATTGTTCTTGGGAATAAATAGCAATTGGTGTCCTGCCACTTACTGTTTATACTGGCATTTGTGGTTGAGATAAAGGGTTATTGGAAGGGCATTTCCAGCTCAAATCCACTTATATAGTCAAGGATTTATTCTACTGGAATAATCATTCAGTTCTAATTAGTCTCAAATCTCTGCACTAATTTGGGAAATTTTTTAAAAGTTTTCCAGGTTGCAGTAAACCTTTTTAGTAAGTTTAGGATTTGAATAAAGGTTTTAAGTCTCCAGGACCCCCACAAGGAGATGTAAGTGTTCTAGGTATCCTTGGACAGAAAATTCAAAAAGGATTCAAAACCCTGTTTGTTTCTGTGAATATTGGCTTTAACACCACTCTGCTCAGATTTCAGATCTATCTTTTTCAAGACGTAAAATTATCCATCCAGCCTCTCGGGGTTATGATATAACTAAACATGCCCGATGGCGAAAGCACTCTGCAAAGTCCTTTATAAATGGGAGGGAAGTAGCATGTTTTTAGTTACTAGTTAACTATAATGGAAGTAATTAAATGCAATTATTGACTTGTTTCCTCTGAAAGTGTTCTTCTGCCTTACCTTATTGTGGAACAAACTCTTTGATTAAAGATTAGATTAAAGATCAATGGAGAAAATTTGGTTCAGGTGTTTGCGTTTAGGAAGTTGGCCTAAAATGAACAGAAATGAGCCTAAATGAAAACCATTCCCATCTTCTAACAGCCTAATTCATAGCTCCTTGGCGATGAGTCATGACTTTATCATGAGTCATGACTCATCACCAAGGGTCTCTTTTTTTCAGTGCTGGGAATTGAACATGCTAGGCAAGGGGTTTGCCTCTGAGTTATAACACCAGCCATCATTACCAAGGGAAGAGAGCAATGTTAAGATGTATTTTGCAGAAAAATCAATGATTAAAGGATTTATTTCATACTCCATGTAATGCCTCTAAAGCTTTTAGAAGATCAATATAAATACACAAAGGAAATCTCCCCAAATGAATTCAAAGACAAGAGATCACTTTTCCTCCATGTTTTGGTGACATCCGATTAAAGCATTTTTAAGTGATTGATTGACTTATTTATTTGGTGGGAGAGCTACCAGATACACAGGGACATTTGGAAGGTAAACAGTCAAGGAATAGAACTAATCAAACCATACCTATCACCATTATGTTGAGAAAGTCATGCTGCATGGTGAGAAGTGATGTGGGCCAATTCATAAATGCTCTTTGTTCAGAATTACAAATACATACATGGAAAGCACCTTCCAGAATGATAAAAAGGATCAACACTTGGGTGACAATGTGGCTGTCAATGAAATCTAACTCCTCTGAATAAAGCCCAGCTGCCATAAGTGTCCACGTGTGCACTACATGCTTCCTGGAGGGGAGGGGTGCTTTTCACTTTCAGCCCTGTGGAAATGACTCTCCTTGGCTGAATGTGCTTGGTGTAGAATCTGCATGGCTGCTCATGGCAGGCAGAGTCTCTATATCATCTGATGGAGAGAAAGCAAGGGAGATATGTGGAAGTCATCTTTCCTTGAAGACTCCATTTGTATCTTCGTTTTCCATTTATACTCTGGTGGTAATGGGCAGCCTCTATGAGATAAATTATTTTTATAAGATCTTTAAAAGATTGCTCAGTTGAATCAGAGTTAAAGAGACAGCACAGAAAAAGTGTCTAGCATATAAAAGTTACTAAGTAGATGACAGATGCTAGTACTAATCAAATGCTGAGGAAGAAAAATAATATCAATGATAGCAACAATATTCCTTCATTTTATAGGTTTATTTATTTATGTGAGTGTGTATGTGTGTGTCTGTGTACATGTATGTGTATGTGTATATCAAAGGACACTGTGTGTGCCTGTGTAGATCCAAGGATCATCCTCGATTGCTTTTACCTTCTTTTGCTTTTGTTCTGGGGTTTTCCAGGTTCTGCCTTCCAGGACCAGAAGTGGAGGCCATTACCATTTCCGACCAGTGTTTTTGCATGGGATCTGGGATCCAAACTCAGGTCCTCCTGTTTTCGAGGCAGAGACTTAACCCCTGAGCCATCTCTCTCTATAGCCCCTAATTTTACTTAGTAATGTAAATAATTTTTCGTTGGTATTATTAAAAGCCCAGTTTTTACATTTTAGTCACAGTTTCCCAGCAGTCACAGAGACAGTGTCAACATCAGAACTTAACAACTTTTATTTTTATTAGATATTCAGTGTTTTATCTCTGGGGACAAGAGACCAGGGAGTGAAGCTCTACTAGTCAGTAGAAGTTAGCTACTAAGATTTTTGGTAAGAGATTTCATTTATTCACCAGTTTTTACGTGTGTGTGTGTGTGTGTGTGTGTGTGTGTGTAACACATGCATAAGTGTGTGTTATGGTACATGCATGTATATGTATCCATGAGGTGGAAATATGTGTGGGTAAACACACATGTGCACTTATATGTGGAGGCCACTCTCTATTTAAGGTATATCCTGCTATACCTCTCTACCTGCTATACCTCTCCACCTTACTTTTTGAGACAGGGTCTGTCACTAAACCTGGAGCTTATAGGTTCAGCAAGACTAGCTGGCCATTGAGCTCTGGGATCCTCCTGCATCTTCCTCCAGAGTAAAATTACAGGGAAGCAGTAACATCATTAATTTTTTACGTGGGTGCTGAGACTCAAACTCAGGTCCTAATGCTTATACAGCAAGCCTTTCAACCACTGAACCATTCCCCCAATCCCATCAGAGTCTATTAAGATACAACCCTCCTTTCTCATCAGCCACTGTGAAACTATTTTTGTGCAACCCAGGGATTATTAGGAAGGACAAGCAATTCTCAGTCTCTCTCTGTCAAGAGAGAACAGAATCAAATCGCATTTAAATCTCTAAATTATTTCTGTCTTTTCAGAAAAATGTGTGGATTCTTTTACTTTAATCTGGTAATGAAATGTGCATGATTTGAACAAGTTCTACAGTTATCAAAAACAAAAGGCCAAAAGTTCTATAGAGCTAACAGTCTGACCACATTTATTACCTTAACCTTGCACCAAGTACACACCTCTTCTGCACACTTAACATAATAATTAAAATTGAAAGAAACTAGAACTTGACTACTTAGGCTATTACACTGTTCATAAACCTTTGCGCCCCAGTGCTTTTAATCCTCTCCAAAAATAAGGTAGTAGGAACCAATAAAATGGCTTGGTGGGTAAAGACAGTCGTTGTGCAGGCCTGAGGCCCTTATTTTGATCTGTGGAGCTCCATGTATAGACAGCAGGATAAAGTCAAGTCCACAAAGTGGTCCTGTAGCTTCCACATGTGTGCCATGACACACACAGGCCCACATCATGTACAAATACTCTCTCTCTCTTTTAAAATTGAGATAACAATTATTGAATATGTTTTTAGCAATAAAAAAGTTTATGTTTGGAAGAGAGAGGAAAAATGCTTGCTGCATAGACGTTGCTTGGTAAATAGGGAGTACAAATAATCCTAAGTATTTATTCACCTCATATCAATATAAAATGCTTGTAAGAAGAACTAATGTAACTAAAAGAAGTAGACACAACAACAGTTATAAAGATTTCAAAAACCCAAGTTTAACAAGAACAAGTAAAAAGAAGTAAGATTATAAGTTGCATGGACGACATTTCAATGAAATTGGTGTAATTGAAAAGTATGGAATAGGTCACTGGCCAAGAGGGCAGATTGCTTTGAATGTCTCCGGGTTAAAATGATTAGGTGATGGGAATCTTTGGAATGTAATTAG